>JAOXJP010149785.1:0-13142 GCA_025762735.1 Platanus orientalis | reverse complement strand
TGTTACATTGGCCATTGATTAGAAATGATTTTTTGAAGATTAGATTGTTAAATAGTGTTTTCGCAACTTTGGATAGATCCTGGATTATTCCAAGTGCAAAAAATACTCAGAACCTGCAACCCGAGAGTTGCTAGTTCGATCCCGGATCAATCCAAATAAGTTTGGATCGACCCAGATACTTTGGGTTGAAGTAGATCAATCCAAATCCCCCATAATGCCTTTTAAAGACTTAGAAATGCTATAGAGGTCTTCGGATCGCCCTTCTATGGTCCAGGAAGGTCCTAAGACCTTTAGAACCCTTCCTTGGACCCTTGATTCACCCAGACTACTTCTCATTACCTGATTTACCTTGTGAGAGCTTGGAGTAATATGTGAATCCTTCGGGATGATTTTCTGACTCCCAGATTGTCCTCTTGAGGTTTTATTGGTACTTGATGATGATCTTCATGATGCGTAGACCCAAGAACCTCATAGACTTTAATATGACTCAACTCATGTCCTAGTTTATACATTGCATGTATTTTATAGTTCATGGAATTTACAACATATTACATTTACACAATTTAGTTTCGAAAGAGGCCTGAACATCCTTGAGGGTAGTACGGGTAGTCTCAAGGGTCGCACATGTCTAACGATGTAGGGCTTGCTCATTTGCTAGATTTTGGAGAGTTTGCTCTAACTTTACTTCTATGTGAGAGGGTCCACCTTGTGACGTGGAAGGTTCATCACATCTAACTCTCTTGTTTGGATGATTAGTGGTTGAGCCTGATGATTGTGCGGATATGAAGTTACAAATCCATGAATCATAAGGAGGCGATGTCTCAGGTGTCTTGGTAGATACCAAGGGTAGATACCTCGGTATTTGAGTATGTGAACTGTCCCAAAGGATAGTTAGCTAAGACCAGAATAAATGAGGTGTCTTGTAAGCAAGTTTACAGATGCCTCAATAAATGGTGGCAAAGTTGAAGAAGTCCTGCCGAAGAGTGAATTGGTGAACCAGATTGGCACATAAGGCGTACTTTGGTATAGCCCTGTGAGGATCATGTATGTGCGGTTCTCTGAGAACAAATGTGGATAGTGGGCTTTATGACATTTAGCTCTCTAAGTGATATGTTTGGTGGACAAATTAGCCATGAGTTCTTGATAATCCATCTTTGCTTTCTTCCTTGAAGGAGTTGACACAAATGGGATTTGACAGGGAATAGATGAAGGCAATGAGGAGATATGTCCTTGAAGCCAGTCTTGTAGAAAAGCTAGGCAGTCATATAATCGACCTTTGCAGTGTCGGGCCCAATGGGATAGGCTGGATATAATTTCTACGATGATCATGGGGGCCAATGTTTTTCCCTTAGACAGTTGTCCAAGAATGCTACAAAAAACTCTACTAATCTGATGTTGGCTATGAGATAAAAGGAGTTGTCCGATGATTGTTAATGTGAAAGCTTTGTACTTAGCTGGGTCTGAGAAATCTTCAACTTTTTTCTAGCCTCGATCCGATAAAAGGTTGAAAGGACGATGGAGATAATCGCCCGAAGTCTCTTTGGGTAAAAACTTCTTTGACACATTAAGAGTAGATTGGAAGTCTTTGAAGTAACTGTTTTTGTGTATGGGGAAGATCGCGTCAGTATGATAACAGTGCTTTAGGTCTAGAAAAGACTCTAATTCTTCAATGGTGGGAGTCAACTCATGTTTCCCAAAGCGAAAAACTATAGCTATTGGATCCCAGAAAGATAAGACTACTTCTAGGAGAGGCCAATCAAGATGACCACGGGACAATGACAAAGTAGTTTCTAGCTTGCTTTGATTGGCCTAGATGGCTTGTTCCTTTGGTGGGAGTGAGATGAGTACATACGTGAATTCAATGGTCGTGGTAGTGAATGACACCAAATAGATAGGTCTAGGATCCATTTCTGCAAAACAAGAAAATAAATTAGTAATCTCTCTATTTTTTTATATCTTTGTTTGTTGTTATCATTAATTTTTTGTTGTGCTTTTTGTTTTTGTTTTGGTCTTTATTTTTTTCTTTGTCTTTTTCTTTGTTTTTGTTTTTTTTTTTTGTTTTTGCTTTTGTTTTTTTTTTTTTTCTATTTTTCTGTTGTGTTTTTTTTTAAGGTTGGGTTGGTACGCCTAGTCTTTGTTATATGCTTGAACTTTAACTTAATTAAAGTTTAGGCGTATAGCATGTTCAGGCGTACTATACCCTTAGGTTTTAAAATAAAATGTCCAAAATTGGTTTTGTTTGTTTTATTATTTTAAAATTTGTTTGTACGAGGGAACATCTACCCTAAGAAGGAATTTGCTCCCTTGTTCTTCTCTTAATCTTCTCCACATGATGAGCGCAAGTGGATCAACAAGGGCTTGCCCTCTTATTCCTTCTCACGAGAAGGCCTTGTGGAAAAACCTATCCGTGGATGAGGTAACCCTTGTTTTTTTGTTTTGTTTTTGATTTTGATTTGTAATGTTTGCATTGTTATCTTGTATTGTTGTTCCTTTTTTTATTTATTTAGGGGTTTTTGATTTATTTGTTAAAATTTTGAAAGAAATACGCCTGAATTTGTATGTGTTGTCTGAATTTACCCAATACGACTGATCTTGATGTGCATTCGAATTTAGGTGTACTAGGTATTTCAGGCGTACCCCAGTAGCTGTGCAGTTTTTGTTAACTTGTTTTATATGTATTTTTTTGCATTTTGTTTGTTTATTATTTTTATAGGGTAGGGATAATGCACAGACCCATAGGTCTTGGTTCAGGGTCCACATGATGTGGAAACTTCTTTGCGGGAAGGCACAGACTAAGGTTAAAGAGATGGCATTTGGGCCCTTTTTGAGCATTTCATTACTGAAGGCAGAAAAAGCCTTGTTGATGACACTGATAGAGAGGTGGTCTCCTATCACCCGTACCTTCCATCTGCCTATGAGGGAGATAACATTGCCCCCAATGGACTTTTACATGATGACCCCCTTGCCAATGGGGGTTAACCCTCCTCCTTATGAGCTGATGCCTTCTTAGGAGATGATCAGGAGGTGTTTGGGGCCACAATCCATATCCTATGACAGAGGGTTTAGAGGAGTTTTTCCTTCTTGGTTCGAGAAAGAATATATCTGGGCTACAGATGAGAGTTTAGGGATAGAGATCGATTATTTAGTCTGAGTTTTTCTCCTCTACATGTTTACGCAGTCCGTCTTTAGTGGAAAAAGCAGCCGAATTTTCTTCAACTTTCTCCCCCATCTTGGATAGCTTATCCAAGGTTAGTACCTTTGGTTGGGGTAGATTTTCCCTTGTGTGGATGTATTCCAATATAAGTGAGGTTGCTAACAGGGAGAAAGCTATGTTTATTGGCCTTCACTTTCTATGGGAGATAAAAATACTTGTATTTTTTGTTTTTGTGTTGTGCCTTCTTTTTTATCTTTATCTTAATTAATTTGATTAATATCTTCATTGTTTTATTTGTAAGTCTAGTGTTATGAGAGGTTGACTCCCTTACCTCCGCATAGAAAGGGGAGAGTTCTATTTCCCGTGCATTGTGTTGAGAGGTGGAAGACCTTTAACACTTAACCAAAGGCACAAAAATCTATTTCCATGTTTAGGAGGGATCTAGATCAGATCATTGTTGCCTATGTAATATTTTAATTTGTTAATTGATTTATTAGTGTGTTTGTTTGTTTTATTTATGTTTTAATTAATGTTTGCTTTGTTTATAGGTTATTTGGGATCCTTGAGAAGCTTGGGGGTTGAGTGGGGATTTGGCTCGGGAGTTTCGGGTTGCCTTGGACTAGTCAATGTCTAGGGTGATCCTATTAGCCCCTGGGAAGGTGGAGTGGTACTTGGGGGGAGAGGTGCTATAGGCAGTTAGCCTCTCCTGGTAGGTTTGTGGTGCTTGGCTCTCCTCCCAGTGTGATCGAGTCTGAGGGGGCTTTAGGTATAGGAAAAATGGGTGAGCCTATAGACCCCTACTTGTTTCCTGACCTAAACTATTATGAGTGGTGGGCCACTCAGACTTGTGGGCCCTTGGGAGGTTCGGTTGAGGGAGAGGTATGTAATATTTTCTTATTTTAATTTGTTGTTTACTTTATTAAGTTTTTTTAATTCTGTCTTCATTTTTTTGTTTTGATAGGCTGGTGCTAGCCTAGCTAGCCAACTTGGGATTATGCCCTAAGGGGAGGAAGTACCAGCTCCTGAGAGGAGAGGAGAAAGAGGAAGGCTCCATGCAAGGGAGCCTCGACTAAGAGTTTATTGGGGATGCTCCCTACGAAGGTCTCATTGACCGGTGCGAGGGTTGGGGTACATGAGCTACCTCTCTGAGATAGCATAATACTAGAGGATTGGATTCCTCCCCCTTCAGTGACTGAAGTATTTTGTCTATTTTATTGTTTATTTACCATTTTATTTTCTTTCTTCTTTTAATTATATTTTCCTTTTTTAGGTGTCTCGAGAAGCTTTTATGGGAGTTCTTGAGATGTTAGCCTGGTCTCATGCCTTGGTAAGGCAAGTATGTCATGACATGGGAGAGAAGCTAAGTGGAGGAGATACAAAGCCCGCATTACTAAGGTTGTTTTTTTTTGTTATTTTGTTTTTGACTTATTATTTATTGATTTCTAATCTATTTGGTGATATTGATTTCATTTGGAGGGACAATCTCAGGGTAGGAAGAAGAAGAAACCGTCCGGGGGCCTATGAGTTCCAGGGTAGCCTCAACAGGGGGCTTAGAGTGTATAGAGAGTGTGCCAGTCGAGGTTGGGATTGATGCAGATCTAGAGGTTGCCAAAGATGTCTCCATTATTGTAGGGGTAGAGCCAAAGGTTAGGGATGATGCTTCTGCCCTGGTAGTAGCAGAGATAGCACCCCCTTCAGATCAGGGAGATGAGGGAGGCTTGTTCGTGTTAGAGACAATACCTCCCTAGGACAAGGGGAAATGGGTGGCTACACCCGAAGGTGAGCAGAGTTTGGGGTCGACCTACAGGAGGAAACATGTAGGTCAGAGACCCTCTAAGGGGTGGTTGACTCGGATGACAAAGAGGAGTGGAAAGGACCCTACTAGTTAGGGATTTATACTTTTTTTGTTTTTTGGGTAGATGTGTCAATTTTGTAAAAGAGATGGAATGAAATAAAAAGTTTTTTTTTTGTTTATTTGGCTTTGATGGTTTGTGGTGTATGATTGAAATGGAAAGATTAATTACATACATAAATCCATAAATTTTCTAAATATCTATGAACATAAAGAATTTTTTTTAAAGGTTGGACATGAATTATTGGTTCTATACTAACTCATGCAAGCAATCAAGTAGAATACAACGGCAAACAAGTCTTATTTCTAGCCTTCTAATCTATTCAAGTATACCCTATATAACTTTAAAATGAATGATATGAATGAATTTTTTTTTTATTTAGAGAGATTATATAAGGTTTCCTAGTCTAAACACCTCCCCAATTGCTCGAATCTTGGGAATAGTGACTAGGTTGGGTTACTCAGCCCGACCACACTAACGTAGTAGCCATGGTTCAAGCGTTGTCCCCCATCTTAAGTGTTTGCCAATCTCAGTCCATTGGTGGGTATGGAACAAATATAGGGCTTATGATGTTCATGCAATATATGAATGATGTGACGTATCATATAGACTCATATAAAAAACAATAATGAAAATCAAACATGTTTTTGCAAGCAATTTCTTAAATGTGGATGTTGGACCTAATAGCTAGTTCAAATTTTCCTAAAACTAATGTGAGCATGTTTTCTATCATAAGATGTAAGTTTGATATAGTTTAAATGCAAGTATATCCTACTAACAAATGACATGCTTTATAATCTATGTGAACACATGCTTTACATAAGGGAATGAAAGCATAGATAAAAGAATACTTAATAAAATTTTAAATACGGTCTATTCAAAGGTTAAATAGTTAAATCTCCAACAGAGTCACCATTCTGTGGGTATTGCGGAAAGACCGGGGAGGTTTGCCCGCCCTACCTTGGGGAACCGTGCCCATCCAATTTTTGTTGGCCTGTAGGCTTGGGTTTGGAGTCTCTACCAACTCGGATTTTTACAGGCCGGGTTGGACGCCTACCTCCTTTCTAAGGGAAAGGCGGGTTTCGGGCTTTTTTGGGGCCTAGACTAAACACTTGGGCCTAGGGTTGACTCTCTTACTTGGTCTGGTTTCTAGGGTCCTAGGTAAGCTATTTGGTTATGATTGGGGAAGGTGTTAGGCACCCCAATTACCCACCTTTTTAGGGTGGCTCCTCTGCTTTAACGATATTTAAAATTTCATTAAATAGTGAAAGATTTGAAAAATAATTTCAAAAATAAAATTTTGTTTCAGTACACCTAAACTTGGTTCAATACGGCTGATTTTTGAGTATGCTTGATCTTTCACAGAGTGAAAGTTTAGGCGTATTGGCTGGGATGGGTCCTGCTTGACTTTTGAAGCCAATTCTAGATTCTATAATTCATTTTAGAAGGTGTATTCTATTGATTTTATATGTCAAAGGGGTCACTGTGGTCCAACAGTTACCTAAGGACAAAGGGACATCATTCTGGTTAGGTACGCTTAAATAATCAAGGTACGCCAATGGCCCTCACTCAATCTTGGTGACTTATTGCCAATTTGTGACTTTAAATGGAAGGTATTATGAAGAAAGAGAGGTCCTTACAAGTTGGGACAATATTCAAAGATAGTTGAACATTTTCCATCCTGGTACGCCTGAGAACACAGGTACGCTTGATCTTTCATAGAGTGAAAGATCATGTGTACTATGTGTTTTTCAGAAATCCAGTAGCCATTTTCTGGATTTTTGAGCCATCACTTGGGGTACACTGACCCTGAGACTTTTCAAGGGGGTGGGTGGCTACCTTAGAGAGGTCTCTGACCAAGCCCAGCCCTCAGAGACCAAGTGGGACCCTCATTTGGATTTTTCTAAAAGGGTGGGTGTTGTGTTTTTTAACATAGGTTCAACATTTAAAACAGGGTTGTGGGGCCCATTTATTGAGATTTAAAAATGAGATGAACTCCAAATTTGAGACTCTAATTCTATATATATATATATATATATATATATATACAGAGTTATGATATAAACAAGACATGTAGCTTTAGAAAGGGGGGTGAAGTGTGTGGATGGGGTGAAGGGGTGGGAAAGGTGGTGGGAGGAGGTGAGGGAGAGGGTAAGGCCCATGGTGAGGGGTGTATGGTTTAGACAAGTGGTCCTTGGGCATCCACCCTCCATTTGGAATATTCTAAATGAAGAGTGTAGGGTTTAAAAAAGTTTTGAGGGTATTTTAGGCAAAAATGAGGCATTTTGGAATAAACAATGATTGTTTTTTCTGGATTTCTCCCATTTACTATTTGGGCTTAGTTTTTGGTTCTTGTAACTCTAAACTTCTTAAGGTTTATAAGTTTTTTGCATCTCCCAGACATTCTGGTCGCAACGTAACTGTCAAAATTGGATAAATGGGTCAAAATTGGCTCCGAATGTTACTAGACTGGCTTATACCAGTGAGGGAGGGATAAGAGGGTAAAATTGATTTTTGAAATCTTTATACAAAAGATAGTCCTCGAGATTCATGAGCCATAGGCTCTGACTTTTCACAAATTAGATGCCCAAGCTGAAAGTTATGTTTAAAACCCTAAATTATCCTGGACTAAACTTTCCACAGATTTGAGACAGGTTTTTCTTTTATTTGAATGGAGTAAAATGGTAACCATGTTTGTTTAGGTTTTGAAACTATGATGCCATAGGGCTTGACACGTAGACAATTTGATTCCCTGTGAATTTCTAGGAGATTTTCAAAAGAAAGTCACCTGATTGAGAAATACACCTTGGACTTGTGAAAGGTTAGGTCTTTGAGCTGTGATGGGCCTGTGGAAGGATTTCTCTATTAGGGAATTTATCGAAGATCTTGAAAAGCTTGAAAAAAATGAGCCTAACTTTGAGGGATTTAGACTTCCGCAGAGTTCTCGGGGGCTCATCGAGTGTTTATGGTTGATAAAGGTGAATTGACTATATTTTGAGGTAGAATGGGGTAATTATGGGGTAATAGGTCTCTTATGGTTTTCCTTGGGGAGATTTTGGGCTTACCAGGGTGGGGCCACTGATCAGTTGAGTTTCTGATTTGTGTCAGGTTTTCAGGGATTTACTGAGGGTTTGATTTTGGAGAGAAATGGTGTATTTTGAGGATGTGAGAGTAAAATGGTAATTTTCTTACCCTTTAGAGCTTCAATATGGGAAGATTAATGAAGACTAGAGAATCCTGAAAAAATAGGTTTTATAGTCCATAGTTTGAGGTCTTTAGAGGTGTAGAGGTAAAATTGTCATTTTTTAGTTCTTTAGGATATTAATGTGGGAAGCTATGTGAAAGTTGCTAAATTCTAAACGTCTTCACTATAGAGGATATTTTGGAAAGTTGTGAAGAAAATGAGTTTAAATAGGCTTTGATTTGAACTTCTGAGGGTGTAGGGGTAAATGGTAATTTATCAGCCTTTCGATCATTCAATGTGGGAAGACTTATAAAAGTTGACAAATTCAAAATGTCTTTGTTGTAGCATGGATGTTGGAAAACTGGGTTTAATAGTGTTTAATTGGGACTTCTGAAGGTGCAGGGGTAAAATGGTAATTTGTTAGTCTTTCGATGCTTCAATGTAGGAAGGCTTATGAAGGTTGAAAAGTTTAAGATGTTTTTGTTGTAAAAGGAATTTTGAGAAATGAGTTCAATAGGGATTTATTTGGATTTCTAAGGGTATAGGGGTAAAATGATAATTTTTTAGCCTTTTAATGCTTCAATGTGGAAAGACTTATGAATGTTGGCAAATTAAAAATGTTTTTGTTGTAGAAAGGATGTTGGAGAACTGAGTTTAATAGGGCTTAATTGAGACTTTCGAAGGTGTAGGGGTAAAATGGTAATTTGTAAGCCTTTCGATGCTTTAACGTGGGAAAGCTTATGAAGGTTGGCAAATTTAGAGCTGGTGAGATGATGATTCCGGATCTTCAGAATCTTAGAATGTTCTTGGGATTTGGCTTGACTCATTTTGTAGATAGAAGTTAAATCGCGTTATTATGCTTGTGACCAGAATGCCCATTGAGAATGCCTACCTATATAAAGTTTAGGGGTATCTAGACTTTGGTCTTATCCTATACTATAATGAACCCCTTTGATTCCATTTATTGATCTGTGTCAAAATTTGGGTGCTGACACTTATTGAACTCTATGTTCTTGTTAGTGGATCATTTCTTGTTTAATCTATTGTTGGGTTTGTATACATTGTACTCATATTTATTTTCTTTGATTAGTAAGCTTTATTTAGCATTTTTATTGCGTTGGAAGGTCTTTACTCTTAATTATTCTGAATTCATCAAATAATATGTATCCATGTGTTAGTTTCAAAACACAAAATAGGTAGTAGAACTAGATGAACAACTAAAAGTTGTGACTCTCCAGACAAAGAAAGTCAAGAAAGCAACAATGGAGGTTTTAGCAATTTTGGAGAATTGTGGGATTAATGACTTCTCTGACACATTTGATTTGAGCTTTGACTAAGAAGTGGTTATTTGTGAAACTAAGTGCAATAACTCTATAAAAAAAGAGGAGCTTTGTGACATTAAAACTAAGGAGAAATGTAGTAGAAGGGTTGTTTGGTTTAGAGCATGAAGGTTGTTTTGGATACATTAGAAATTTATCTTGAAAAAGCAGTACAGATGGTTAAGATTCTCTTGAATTGAAATATAGTTGCTGCATGAAGTGTTAAGAACGGGTTTATAGAAAATGGTGGATATTATATTAGTTTACTTGACAAATAATAGTTAAACTCTGTACATGTATGGAAACGAGTTTTTGGGTTTGCAAGTTTGAAAACGAGTCTGATACGCGAACTTGTTGGCCCATCAGTCATACACGTGGAAACCAGGGCCTAAGCCGTGGTAGGCACAAACAATGGGCCTAACAGCGGTAGGCACAAACTATGTTGCCCCCTTGGTGGTTCTGGCGTGAATTAGTATTTTTGTAGACCTTACAATTTACACAAATATGTGGTGTCTACACTGCGTATGTACTAGAAAAATATTTTCTTGTAAGAAGCAACATCGAGTCATTATATTGGTCAATACACTATATAATTATTAAACACCTTCCACTATCCTTGGTATTTACCAAAATACAATCACAACTTAACCTTCTCATGGTATTACTTTTTCTATTAAAAGGCCTATGATACTGTAAAGTAGACAGTATTGGTGACAATGATGGCGAAGATGATGATAGCCTTCTAGTATGGCTGTAAGCAGACCAAATAAGAAGTGGATATACCTTGATTCGTATTTGGTCCATTCAGAAAATCGGATGGCCATTGGATATTTTAAATGGATATGGATATATATTTTAAAACAGGAACTTTTTTTGTATCCATTTATTTATATGGATATTTGATACAGATTCGAATATCTGATTATATGAACAGTTTCTCATTTATTACAATATCGTGCTCACATTAACGCTCCTTCCATCATGCTTCCGACTTAAAGATTTTATTTTTATTTATACAATGTATTATATGCAATGATGCCTACAATATTATATTTAGTTATTAATCTATAATGCATATATTAACTTAAATGGATAGCGTATATTTAGCCATAACAGATTAATATAGATCCGTAGTTGGTTCATATATAAATGGATTTTTCTAAATGAGTCATATATTTAATAAGAACGGATACACATGGATCCATATTCGCTTTAAACATACCGAGTATGAATCAGATACAAATGAATATCCAAATCATTCCTTGCCTTCTAGAATGAATTGTGAAGAATCTACACTCTCTTCTACATATGAGTTTGTGTTTCTTTGTCTTGTTTCATTCTTAAACATGTGGTGTTTACAAACATCTTGTCAATAGGTCAAAATCAATATCACAAACAATTAAGTGGTAGCCAATTGTATGCTTTCAAAAGCTTAATTAGGAGGTGATTAGCTTTTGGACCCACAGCATAGATTCAAATGTTTCTTTCTCCTCCTACCAATACAGAGCAACCCACCATTCATAATTTGAAAGTAAAATAAATAAATAAATAAATAAACTTTTCTTCATCTCCTACACATCTTAGTCTTCTTTTTGTTTGGAAAAATAAATATTTATTTTTTTGGTTATTGTTACTGGAAAGAAGCCACTGGAAGCTCATTGTACAATAGTATAAAAATTGGGTAGTAGCTCCCCCTTCTCCCCTTCTCCAGTGGTTGATCCTCTGACTCATTCTTGCAAATGATTGTGGCTGCTTCTAATTTTTAGGCTTTAACTTTTCCATAAATCATCCTTACATATATTTGATCTACCAACCTTTATGCTTTCCTTTGATATGTAGATCTAACCTTTGCTTTGACCATCCTTATATGTTTTAAATCTAATGAGTTATGTGTTTTAAATTTTTTAACTAAAATATAGGCACTTAAAATTTGCACAAATCATAATCAAAGGCTTACACTTTTACAAATTTAAATAAAAATCCCAAAAGTCATATATGGGCCCCAAACTTAAAAATTAGACTAGTTACATAGATAAGCCCATTGGGCCTAGGTTTGTGTTTTTAAAAAAATACCCTTGGACCACCAGGCCCATGTCTCAACCCACAAACAGGCCTAAAATCTAGCCTATATGAGACCCACATAAAAGATAAATTTGAATAAATTTAAACCTAGATTCTCTTGGGTAATCAAGGAAAGGTATGCCATTCAATCAAAAAAAAAAAAAAAAAAAAAAAAAATCCAATAAATGGCATTCTATCAAATCAACCAATCAATCAGGCTAACACTTGCTTTACATAATATTGGAAACCTTTTGGACAATTTCTAGTGCCAGAAATCCCCAGAGAGAAAACAAAGCTCTAGGGTATCTCAAAGGTCCTCCAAGGTCCAATCATACATTCTATTCTCTCCATCAGCTATGCTTTGCTATTATAGAGAAGATTCCTTTCAACCTCAAAAACACACCATAAACTCGGCCTGAGACTGAGTTCATGGTGGCCTCTCCACTCCGGATCAAGTGTGCAACCCTAAAGGAAGACTACACACATTGAATTGCAAAGAATTTAATCTCTTTATGAATTTGACTTTTTCTTTCCTAATTTTAATTGATCAATCCTAATCAACTACTGTTGAAAACAATTTTGCAGTATGTTTAGACAGACCACAAACATTAGGGAGGCAATCGATTGTATACTTCCACAAGCTTGGGAGGTGACCAACGTCTTGACCGACAACATAAACTCTAATATCTCTTTCTTTCTTCCAACCAACACATATTACTCATTTTTGATAGGAGAATGAATTGTTGTTACTAGAAAAAAACAACCAAATGGGAATAAACTTTCCATTTGACAATATTGTCTTTTGAAAATGAACAATTAGATAGTTTATTTTATTTTATTTTATTTTTTCATTGCGAAATCTTCAAGTTTATATGATTAGATATTTCATGATTATGCATTTGAGTAGCTTCAAATCATGTAATGCATTGTCCTATCAGGTAAAGGGTTGGTTTTATCCTGAAATTAGGAATTTTCTACTCTTTTGGATACTTTATTATTTATGAGTTCGATTTCCGTTGTGTGTTGGCTCTTTGGATTAGTGTTGTTTTCATTCACTGGTCCGTGCATATATGTTTGATCCAGTCATGGATTTGAACTGTTTGATGTATTATTAGACAGGTAAGTCATTTTGTTGATTTCGTGTTTATGAGTTTTTATTTATTTATTTATTCATATTTTAATTTTTTAAGATGTAATATGTTTTAGGATGTTTAAATCTTGTGGATTATTTATTTATTTGTGAATTTCATTAGTTCCTATTGTGTTCTTGGTATAGAATTGTTTGATTTGTTAGAGAATCACCGTTGAGAAGGATTCAACAAATTTCAAGTAAGATTTTGTTTAATTATCATTTCCCCTTGATTTAAATATTTGTGAGCATGGTGTTGGTATCAACATGGTTTTTCCATGTCTAATTGTTCCTTTCCTTGCCATTTTTTTTTTCTCAAAAGATTTTAGTTGATTTAGATTTTGTTACAGCCTGTTTGGCAGCCCCCTGTAATGTAATCATTTCATTTCAAATTTTCAAGGCATTTGTAGCCATAAAGTGATGGTTCAAAATGAACTCATTC
>JAOXJP010149774.1:0-13142 GCA_025762735.1 Platanus orientalis | reverse complement strand
GGTGAAAACATCAATGCCGAAAGTGATTTTTAGTGTGTAAAATACTTCTAACACTGATGTGGCCCCCGGTTGATTTAAGCGTTTTTGTACGCTGAATGTAGAAAAGCCAGTTTGCCGAAAAAAGAGTTATGCTGAGATCAAGGAGATTGAAAAGGACTGTCAATGAGCCGAGCTTGAGCCTTGATTTAAGCTTATTTCGTAAGTGAACCTGATAGGAGCTTGAGCTTAACTATGTTCAGCTTGCTAACAGATCAGTTTGATTAAAATTTTTATAATATATATAATAATAATAATTTTATATATTATATATTGTAAAAAAAATAATGTTAAAAAAACATATTGGGCGTTGAGTTTTTTTATTATTTTCAAAATAATAATTTTTGGTGAGTCCTGAGCTTTGTCCTAGATTCCAAGGTGGAACCGTCCAAGGAGTGGTTATGGAACGATGGAGTTAAGAAGGGTCTGATATCAAGTGCGACACCCCCCCTGATGGGACACTTAGGAGGGGGAATCAAAAACCTCCAAAAAAGTGAATTGATTTCGCCTATCGAGTGTCCCATCAGGGGGCGTGGAGCATACGATTTCATTCCGTCTTGGAAATATTCGCCCAAGGCCCAAATTCAGCTCCAAAAACCTCAAGTTATTCAGGCCAAATTTTCCTGATGGTTCTCCCAGTAGGCCGACCTGGGGATTTCCACTTTCGTTAGCAAGCATCTGTAGTTTTGCCTTTGAATTTTTTTGTGTGGAGAAATTGTCATTTCTGGGCAGAGGACTGAGAGGACCGCACAAGATGTTTCTTAAAGTGGGATTTTTTGGAACGGGATGAAATCGTATGCTCCACGCCCCCTGATGGGACACTCGGTGAGCGAAATCAATTCACTTTTTTGGAGGTTTTTGATTCCCCCTCATGAGTGGTCACATTAGAAGTGTGGTGCACTTGATATGGTGCCGTTAAGAAGAGTTTTTAGGTTTGACACGTCTTATGGGGACCATTAGTGACGGTGACATTAAATGAGGAGAACACAATAAATAAGGTCATTTGCGATAGTTACATCTCATAAGGAATCTATGTTATAATGTCCGTTAAAACTATCAATGGACGCGTTAGTAATCTTGAATAGAAAGCTCAATACCTTATATTATATGGTTCGTTCGAATTTCTGTCAGTGACGAGTGGATAGATGAATTAGACGAGTCAACTTGTTAGCAACTTAAAATATAAAATATGAAAAATAATAAATTTTACATAAAAATAATAATATTACAGATGTAAAATAACCAGTGGATCACGCAATCAGTCATTTAACTCAGCCGTGTCAAAAGGATCAAAACTGAATTATGTGAAGCTGATTGGAAAGGGCATTCCAACCACAAATCAGATTTGATGCCAAAGAATAGTTGGTTCACTCAGTTTTGAACAAGGGCAAATTGTAAATGAAATAAATATTTTGTCTTGGGTGTCTAGGATGGCATCCAGGACACCAAGGTGATTCACATGGAATAAAATGGGCAGAGGTTAGATAGAATTTCAAATGGGTAAGAATATTCTGTCCAGGATGATACCTCCGACACCAGGGGACCTCATATAGAATGAAATGGGTGGGTGATGCATTTTTTAAATAATATGAAATATGCATGTTATTCTATATGATGGCCCCAAATATCATCGACGCCATCCTAGACACAAAATCTTAGGCAGAACATCGTTTCTGATTTCAAATTCCCAACATTTTATTATGATGTCTTGGACACTAAATCCTAGACAGAACATTTGCTCCCAATTGTAAATAGAATTTGATTATTGTGCACTTGATTCTTTACAATTATAGCTCGGTTGCACCTACACCTCTATTACTACCTTTAAGAGGCCTAAATCACACGAAACAAGCTTTTGGCAAACAAATGCAACACTCTATTATATTGTATGACACATCCCTTTATGTCGGATTCTATCAATGTGAGCAAAAGTAATCCCTACAAAAGTACAGGAAGGCTTTGTTTGTTGGCTAGTAAAATTTGCTGGACATATGATAAAATGGAAGAAAAATTCTGCCTTTTTTGTGGTAAAAGGGTAAAATTATACTTTCTAAATGTTTTCATGCATTTGTTTGGATCACGTAAAATAATAAGTAACATATGATTATAAAATTTGCATATGTTAATTTAACCCCATGTGATTCTCTCCAGATTGTTAAAGTTAAGTTAATGTGTAGCAAATTTCAGTGGTTGACACATGGTGAAAAAATCAGCAAAACTGAAAAGGTAAAGTTTAGTTTGTTGATTTTTTGGATGCGTGTCAACCATTGAAATTTGTTGCATGTTAACTGAACTTTAAAAATCTGGAGAGGGTAATAACTATTTTTTGATGCTTCATTTTAAGCATAGAAATATGTGTTGTGACAAAACAACAAAACCCTTTTTTTGATATTGAATTTCTCCATCTCTAATCTTGCGTTCGAAACCTTTACAACTACTGTAATATCCAAAAACCAAAGAATCCTCCAAACCATGGCTAAAATCTAACTTGGTTTTAATACCTATTTGTTGTGAAAAAATAGCACAACGGAACATAATTGATCGGATTCAAAGTATACAATGTCCGTGAAACAAAATGAAAAAATAGCAAATGACAGAAAAATCAGACAACACAATATTAACATGGAAAAATCAGACAACACAATATTAACATGGATTGATAAGACTACCTACATCCACAGGCAAAGACGATAAAAAACTTCCACTAAAACAGATAACAAAGATATTACAAAATGTATAATGACAAGTTCCTACAATCCAAAAGTAAAAATCCCAAGGAAAAATCCAAAAGAACTCTCCACACAAATATGTTTTTAATTCTCTCAACCAAAGTTTTGACTTCAAACGTACTTTACAAAACCCAAAAAACAAACCTTTTATAAAGACGCACACCCAAAAAATCTTACATCATGAAGTGGGTTAAAACCCCTAAATAACCTTGCTCGTTAACGGGTTCACTTGACCTGATGCCTTGTGAATTCAAGACACTCAACAATATATATATAAGTATGACCCATAAATCAAATTATTTGACATTTCATTTTAAACATGGAAATATTGAAGTATGACCCATAAATCAAATAGAACCACCAATACTATTGCAAATGTCTCGATGTTTGATAGATGGCTGAATGAAGAAAATCAATAAAATGCCTGAAATAGTTTTCACCAGGAAGCTTAAAGAGTGAAGGTAGAACAGCAGACCAACATCATTAAACTTGGTGTCATGTAATTACAACTATACACTTAAATTTAATATTACTTCATCTACCAAAAAACAAATAAAAACTGGATGTTATCATCCAAGTTGGGTTAGTCAACCCTTTCAAAACTCTGTTAAGATCTCCACAGCCTTGGGTCCCACCGAGATTTACCCCATTTTGCTTATAAAATAACCATTTAACATTGTTTTTAAGCTGGTTTATACCCATTTTATGCCCCGAGGATTTGGTGTGTCTCCTTAACAAACTCCTAAGGTCCACCCGCATATAGGGGCTGACGCATAGCATCAAAAGTGAAAATCACCCCCCCCCCCAAAAAAAAAAAGTGTAAATCACTTTTTAAGGCTGCGTGTGTGCCCCATTTCAGGGGTGGATCTTAGGTGTTTGTTAAGGGACACACCAAATCTGCGCCACATTTTATGGCCTACAACTCTTTTCTACCCTTTTGAATCACAATTTGGCCATGCCTGGTCTGTTATCTATTTAAAAAAGTGATCTTTAATATCTGCCCCTAGATCTATCATGGGAGGATTTCTTCTTCTTCTTCTTCTTCTCTTTCTCTCTCTCTTCCCCTCCCCCCCTATATATATATATATTTTCCTGTTCTACTAAACTGTTATGGGAGCATCAAATTTTCTTTTTCCATTCTATCATTTACTGTTTACCCAGAGCCCAAGACTTTAGAGGGTTTCTATCAATTACAAATTACCCAAAACCCAAGCCCAATAATTTTGAGGGTTCAGGCTGACTTTTTAACCCATCTTATGTTGCGTTTGGCGTTGCTTAAAAGAAGTACTTATGGTGCTTTTTGATTAAAATAAGTAGAAAACTACTTTTTTGTTTGTTTGGTTATGTACACAATAGGTACTTTTTGAATAAGTAGAAGGAGAAAAACTACTTTAAGTAGAAACAGTTTTTCGTCTGCTTATTGCTTATTGCCTTTTGGTTTTACAAGAGTGACTATGTGCATGTGGGATAAAATTTCATGATATTTGGGCAAATATCCCCCTGTAAAACCATGAATACCAAAAATGCCCTTAAGTTATTATCATTCCAAAACATAATGAAATGCCAAAAATACCCATCTAATATAAGATAATAGCAAAAATAGATATATAAATAAAATGATAAATATCAATATAATATAGAAAAAACTCAAAATACTATCTAATATAAAGTAGAAAAATACCCCAAATATCATTCTATTTTAAATTGAAAGATATCTTTTTTAAAAAAATAAAAAATACCAAAAATAACCTTTTAAATTAAAATAAAAACTACCATTCTAATATATAATAAAATACCCCTTAATTGTAAAAGAAAAAAAATATAAAAATAACCTTTCATTATAAATAACAAAATAATCTTTTAATAAGAAATTATAAAATACCAAAAAAAAAAAACTTCTAATATAAATTAAAAAATCAAAATAGCATTTTAATATAAATTAATACAAAAAAAAAAAAAAAAAAACTCGTTTTGGAATGTATTTATTGTGTTTTTTATTTTTTATTTGTTATATGTGCCACTAGGGTTGTGCATAGAATCATGCCAAGCTAAGCCTATTTTGATTCAACCTAGCTTAAAATGTGACAAAAAAAGGCCTAATAAGAGCTTAGGCCCAATAGGTCACAGGCTTGACCTTAAATGCAAACTTAAGTTTTGGTCATGCTCAAGTCAACATCGACCTAGCTCAAGGCCTGAGATGTGATACTTTCTAGATATATCTATATAGGTTTTATTTTAATTTTTAGTTTTTACAATGAATTAATAGATCTTAGGTCAGCCCGATGCCTATAAATTAAAGTTGGGTTATGCTCGGGTTAAGGTCTCCTCGGGCTCACTAAGGCCCGGCTAAACCTAACCTATATACACCCTTGTGTGCCACATGACAATGATAATCTTGATCGTTGGATAACATAACCAGTGAAGCTAACACGAGCTGGACATGAAAGTAGCCAGTTAAGGTTTACCATAATCATGTTTTAGGTCAAAGCGGGTTGACCCGTGTTGACACTGAAATTCCTCTAAAGTTATCCTAAGGAGGGGTAAATAGGATGTTAAAAATTATTTTACCTCTTTTGCAAATATTTGGATTGATTTTAAATTGATTTTAATCATTTTTAACTTAACCTAAGTGTGTGTATGCTACAAAGTGTCTGCTCAAGTATTTTATCAAACAAGTAATGTGCAAGAGTAGTAATGTGCATAAAAGTAAAGAGACAAGCAATCATATATTTAATCCACAAAAAAAGATTTATAGTGGTTCAACATGAGGGCCCACATCCATTCTTCTAAAGTTCACCACTGAGTTTAGGTATATTTCATTTAGGTACTATTACAACATAAGTCAATATACAAAAACCTAACTACGAACTCACAAGCAAACTAATCAACAACACTTGGTGTCTCCAACAGAGGCAGTTAAACTTTCGGTGTCTCCCGTCAAAACAAAGTAAGCCAATAATGAAAATGAATGCAAAGAAAAGGAGTTATTATCACAAGTTGATTGATGTTGCTAGATGCACAAAGTGGGGTGCTCATTGTTGAGTTAGTTTACCTTAGCTATCCACAAACTTCAAGCTCTTGACTCTAGTGCTCCTTAAGCTGAACCAAATGTGAGTTTCCTCATAAGAAAAACTCACCACAAGTTTTCCTCAATAATAAAAGCTTGGTATTCAAGAGAAGAGAAAGATAGAGTGATTCTTGGTGGAGATATTAGCTACTCAAACTCAAAACTAGTAAGAGAATGGTGGTTTTCTCAAGGGAGAAGATTTTCAATTTAGTAAACTTTCTAATACTCTTTTGCTTACTTGAAGTCTTTGCTCTAAAGGAAAAAGTTTCATTGTATAAGGGTGAGAAGCATCCACAACCTTACGATTAAAATCTTTTAAAACTGGTATCTTTTTAGAGTCTTAGATTTTAAAAAAATGGGGTTTAAATTTCAAAAATCTCTGCTTGGGATACAAAATTTTATTTTTCTAAAAAATTTCCTTGTAATCGATTACGAGATCCCTGGTCAATCACAACTTGTGATTGATCACGAGTCAAGCTCAGGCTCGTGATCGATTGCAAGATCCCTGATCGATCACGAATTTGGGAGTCAGGTCATAACCCATCTCATGATCGATTGCGGGAGATGGGACCTGACTCTCGGGAGTCTCAAAACTGGATCCTGATCTAGGTCATGATCGATCAAAAGATCCTTGATCAATCACGACTGAAGAATCCTAAATTCTTGTTTTGACACTCTTGAGGGCTAGTCTTTGGGCCTTTTTTCCTTGAGTTTTGTGAGGGATTTATCACCATGTCTATATTCATTTTAAGGTCTTAAAATGTTATGTAACATATACTTTATACGTTGGTTGGTAGGGCAAATCTGATGTAGTCTTTGGTCTTCCTTGTCTTCATGTATTAAACTTGTGAGAGCATAAGACAATTACAAGACGTAGACCACTACTTGGTTTGTCCATGAGATTGACATACATCAACACACACGATTAATAAATGGGTTGTGCTTGGGTTGACCCATATAGTTGTATACCCTTAGTTTGACACGACATAGACCTGATCCACCAATACGAATTACCACCCCTACATAAAAGGTTTTTTTAAAAATAGACGTGTTTATATTATATATGGGGCTTCAGGGTATGGTGGTCAGTGGGAAGTATTTAAATTTCCAATAAACACTTAATAATTTATATTTATCAAACAACATATGATGTTTTCAATAAGTGCTTGTAATAGGTACTTTTAGAAAAACACTTATTTGTAATTTAAGCAATGCCAAACGCAGCCTTAGTTGCACATTTTATTGCTAATTTTCCAACCTTGATGGTGAATTAACACCTGCCTTGGATTTGGTGTGACTCCTAAAGTGAGCCTAAGCTGAGACTGACATTAGGGGCCAACACATCAACACCGAAAAAGTGACTTACACATTTTGGGGATGCTTTGCACTTTTTAGTGCTGATGTGTTGGCCCCTGATGTCGGTCTCACCTTATGCTGACCTGAGGTGGTCACACCAAAAACTCATGGAGTAAGGCATGTCATCCCCTGGGAACCTACCTCGGTCCCATTATCCCCAAAGGGCTATCGATTCCCTTGGACGTTCTAGGCCCTTTTTCTGTCCCAATCATAAGTTATCTTTTAACACCCTCCCGCATATAATTTGGTTCCTATAAGATCCCTTGGTTCGTAATTAGACACTTCCAAGGGACCAAACCGGCTAATAAAGTCATTTTGGAGGGCCATGCTCTCTCCATCATTCGATGCTTGGGACAGACCCTCATCAGTTTCCTTGGCAGAAACAAAAATATAATCAAGGATTCTCTTTTCTTGTTTTGAAAACTTTAACGTAAATCATGTTAAAAGACAAGCAATCACGCAGGCCATATTCTTGTGGGGATGGGAGATGTTGATAAACATTTCTAAAACTTGGATCCAGCTCTATTGGAATGGACTATTGCCTAGCATGTACTGGCTTTCTTTTTTTGTTTTTTTTTTTTTTTCAGCCCCGGTTTCTGTTTTATGATATCTTTCTTCTTACCAGAAAAAAGGAAACAAACCAAGTTCTGGAGGCATTATCTCCCACCTCACCATCCATTGTGGGAGAAAAAGAGGGCCACTATAGATCGATGTGAAGTGAGAAGAAGCTAGCCACCATTGCCTGTTGCTGTCAAATTCACCAACACCATCTGGAGAGAGAGAGCCCCAAGTTGTGGATTGATTGGGCCTGAATTTGGGCTGGATTTTGCAAACCTTGGACCAGCCAAGGGCCTGATGTGGTATATATATATATATATATATATATATATATATATATATATATATAATTAAACAGTAGTTCGGGCCGGGCCGGGTATTCCGGGCTGGGCTAAGGCTTGCCCGAGCCCAGCCCGAAAATCAGCTCGGGTGCAACACTTGGGCCTGAGCCCAGTCCAACCCGAAGCTCAACTTGCCCAGCCTAGCATTTTTTCGAGCCGGACAAGTCAGGCATCTGGCCAGCCCGACCCAATTGACAGCCCTAATTTGGTATGAACAACTAAAATCACCTTAAGGTAGGACTGACATCAGAGGTGACACATATGTACCAAAAAGTAAAAAAGCATCCCCCAAAAATATAAGTTGCTTTTTTGACACAGATGTGTCAGCCCCTAGTGTCAGTCCTACCTTAGGATTACTTTAGTTGGCCTACAATCTGAGGTCAAAAAAGAGTGGGATTGCATTGCCCCCAAAAAGATGTCGCTCAGGATTTGTTATGACCCCTTAATGAGTGACTAAGGTCCATCCTACATTAGGAACAGACACATCGGCACTGAAAAGTGAAAAACACCCCCAAAAAAGTGTAGATCACTTTTTTTTCCTTTTTGGGAGGTTTAAGGACAAGGTAGATTTATTAATGCTGCCAACAAGCATGCAGTGACCCTTAATATGTGGTGTTCACTTTTTCTGCTGCATGTCTCTCAGCCTCTGGAGCTTGAGGGTTCTGCATGTTTTTCCAAAATCTGCTTTGGTTTAAAGAAGGGATTTTTCCCAAATCAGTTCATAATTTTGGCAAAATTGTCATAATGAGGTGAAATAAATTATTTCCCAAATCGGTTTGTAAAAGGTAAAATTGACATAAAAAATAATTAATGGTTAAAAGATTTAAATATTTCTTCTTATACCCTTAAACCAAGGAATAGAATCTCTTGCTCAAATTATCTTTCCGATTTAATATCTATTGTTCTCCTAATTGTGGTTTATCTCTCTCACTATTCCCTAATTCAAATCAAGTAAAGCAGTATTTGGAAACCATCAAAAATGAAAATCATTTCATGTTTGTTTTAAAAACCACCGGAAGGCAAGATTACATTGTTTTATTTCAAATGAAGCCTAAGAAGTAGGAACATAACAAAATCTCGACTTCGCATGCATTGATACACAAACATAATTCAAAATAAATAAATAAACCACAAATCAAAATCTGCTCGCACAAATTGGATCCCCAAAAACAGCTAGAAAAAAAAGATAAAAATTAAAAAAGAATTATCTATAATATGACAGACCTTAACAATAAAAGTACCAAATAAAAATAAATAAGGAATCGTTTACCAACAGATCATAGGGAGTTAATAACAGAGGGAGAGTGGATTGTACCAGCTCCTCTTATCCTCTGCTCCTCTCTGCACCCTATCAGGGAGGGGGAGGGCACATCAACACCGACAAATTAAATGCACCTCCCAAAATGAAAAAAAAAATTACTTATCAGTACTGATGTGACCTCCCTTAACAGGGTGCAGAGGATTAGAGGAACGGGTACAATTCACTCACGAGTTCAGGTGCTTGAAACTAAATGGGATCAGTTTCATAAACGATTTCCTATCGTGAAAGAGAGAAGGCTAACCGTTATGATCACTAAAAATTTCGCACTGAACGTCATTAATGACAATTCATTCCGTAACAGAGATAAGGATTAGAAGTGGACCCACCTTCAAGATGGTTCATAATCTTGTTTGGGATGTGTACAACGTATCCATCACGTACGGCACTAGAAAAGACAGGCTAATATCATCTGTGCCACCCCCTGATGGGACAGTCATGTGGGGGGAATCAATTCACTTTTTGGAGGTTTTTATTCTCCTCCCTGAGTGTCCCATCAGAGAGGGTCTTCTAGATGATTTCACGTCAAAAAGGACTCGTATCTCTGAGACGCCGATTTCATGCAGTGCCCGGGGGGGGGGTAGACATATATAGGGAGGTGGGACTCATATACTTTTTAGGTGTTAATTCACCCCCCCTTCCCCCTCCAAAACAAATGCATAGGCCCCACCCTTTTGTGTTTTGCCCCTGGGATGTCACACAAAGTTGGGTGTCTCAGGAGATATGAATCCCCCAAAAAACCCAAAGTCATCAACCACTTATTTGCCGGGTTGGCATAAATACAGAGAGTCCGGACGGAGTCCTTCTTACCCACCTTGTCACCCATTTCACTATCCTTGAGTATGTCAGAATGACAATCAAATAAACAGGATCATTTGCTTCCTTCCTTCACAGATCTCTCTCTTTCTCAGGCTCACATTTCTTTCTTTTTCACGAGATGTATTATGAAGTAGAGAGGGTTGTGTTATAGAACGTTCTTGAAACATGGGTATTTTAGAACTTGAGAGGAGATTAGGTTACCAATTTTATGATTTATTGTTAAATCAATGAGAACCACATCCTCAATGAATAAGTGCACACCATCAAAAACCACCTTCTTCTATTAGAGAACGAATCGTCATTAATAATATTTAAGTGTGGAATTTTTAGCAAATAGCTCAAACTAGCTCCGTCGATAACATCAAGTGTGGTACCCAAAATAGCTCAAACTCGATTTCCTATTACAAGAGTGAGAGAGTTCAGATGCGTGGGATCGGTTTTCTATTGGAGATTTAGGTTTAAAAAATAATTAAATATCACTAAAAACCAATTTGAGAAATAATTAATTTTATCCCATTATTTGACAATTTTGCCAAAATATTGAACTGATAAAAAAAATATCGCTTTAAAGATCCTGTAGTAATCGAGTCCAGGTCATCTACAGCACAAATTCATATACAGCTCACAACACCTCAGACCAAATAAAACTAAAAGTTCTAAAATATGAGCAACTCCCATATTCAAATCATCTCCTGCTTGCAAGATTGTCTTACAACCTGCAACGCACAGATATTCCAAAAGAAAAAATTTGACTACATGCACACTGCAGACCATGGCAGAACAATCTTACTAGCACGAGAGGATCCCAATAGGAATTCCCACCTGCTGTCCTACACTGAATGACAAACACACGAACCGCACAGTACAAAGTGCTGTAATGGATCCTCCTAGTAATCTGTTGGAGGGATAATTTCCCTCCGGATAATGATTGTCTTTATCGATACAAGCCTATGTAGGTCTGTCATTGATTGACACATGATGTGTTTTTTTGAATGTGATCTCTTTTTCAATGCTATTTTGAACCCCAAACACAACATGTGTCAGTTTATAATTCACCACAAACATTACACACACTCCATCATAACATAACATTTTTTTCTTCACAAAACATCATTTGATTTTTTTTTCAAAAAGGATCTTCTTGGGACAAGATTAGGTACGGAAATCTTCTTTTCTTAATGTATTAGAATGATATAAGGGGGTGAACACATCACCATTGAAAAATGATAAGCACCCCCCGCCATCCCCCCAAAAAAAATTTTGAAAGTCACTTTTTGACACTGATTTATAAGTCTCTTTATATCATTTTAATACATGAGGAAAAGCAGATTTCCGTACCTAATCCCAATCCATTGAAAAATGGTTATTCATAAGTTGTGCACATCTTTTTATGCCAAACTGTGCATTAAAATTAGAGACAGGTCCTAACAAGTCATAAGCAAATCAGACAGGATCCAAACTCGGATGCATATCTCCTGAGACTGCCCCTAAGGCAAGACCCAAGGGGGTGGGGCCCACGTAAATCATTAGTTAGATCAAAGTAATTTCAACCAAAATATTAAAACTTTCGACCACCACCTTAACTGATGAAGAAAAATATGTTGGCAGGATTTGGGGTGAACCCTAAAGTTAGCTTAAGGCAGGATTGACATTAGGGGCCAACACATCAGCGCCTCTTCACTTTTTGGCACTGATGTGTTGACCCCTACTGTAAATTCTACCTTAGGCTAACTTGGGGTAGTCTTAGGAAATCCTTAGAGAAAAATATGGTAATCTGGCAGCTATAAAATATTAAAAGTGTCTTTGTTATTCCTAAAGGACACGTGAGGCCGTACGTGCTTATGATCTCCAAGGTCGCACTGATGACACAAGTCTATCGGTGGATGGTTTTCTAGTTGGGATTCTATATACAAAATTGAAAATGAAAGGAAAAACAAAAAAATCCTGGAACGGATCCTCTCTTACTGTTTATGACATGTTAAGGTCCTGTGTCTAACAGGTGGCATGACATGATTGGTGGGAAAAAATGAATTACAATTTTTGAAAAATGGTTTTCACTTTTCCCGCCATTAGTGTCATGCCACCTGTTGGACAGGACCTTAACAGGTTATAAGGCAGCAGGAGAAGCGGAGCGGATTGTATGCGAAAAAACGATATGCGGATTGTATGCGGAATGGTATGTGCTTGACACGTATGCCACTTAAACCGTGGTTTTAAAACCACGGTTAGCGACTGGGGCCCACATTCTTCACCTCGACTAAATAATTCCCAAATCGAAACGGACAAAAAATCCCTAAATCATGTTTTGAATTTGTCTTGTCCCCCACCCGCATCGCCATTGATGTGGTCATCCCCCCCTAACGAAGCCGGTCACCGATCGCCGAGTTGTCGGTTCTTGTGGTCTCTGCGTGAGCCGCCCAATGCTGGATTGACCCTACAAAGTGATTACACCAATCCAGAAGAAGCTTTACCAGATGGGTTCCTTGGACGGACGGAGGGGAAGGGATTGGTGTGTGGTTGGGTCCTGCAGGTGGCGGTTATGGGCCACTGGGAAATTGGAGGATTCGTCTCTCACTGTGGGTGGAATTCAATACTGGAGAGCATTTGGTTTGGTGTACTGATCGTAGCTTGGCCGCTTTACGCGGAACAACATCTGAACGCATTTGAAATGGTGAGGGAGATGGGGGGGTTGGTGGTGGAGATGAGACTAGATTATAGGGGGGGTGATTTGGTGACAGCGGAGGAGGTGGAGAGGGGAGTGAGGTGTGTGAGGTGTGTGATGTATGTTGATTGTGAGGTGAGAAGAAGGGTGAAGGAGATGAGTGTTAAGAGTAGGGAGGTTGTGACGGAGGATGGTTCATCATTTGCTTCTTTGGGGTGCCTGATTGAAGATATGATGGACACTAATTGAGAGGGCA
>JAOXJP010149753.1:0-13142 GCA_025762735.1 Platanus orientalis | reverse complement strand
GGAAAATTGAATTACTTTACCCTATATATATTAATTGGTAAACTAAATAACAAGATTGGTAAAATAGGTCAAAGTAAACTAAGTAAATTAAAAGATTGCGTCCAATCCTATTCACCCCCCTCTAAGATAGAATTTCACTCAAGAGTCATATAACAAGTCATTTTTAACGGAAGCTTGGCCATTAAAGATATTTTTTACAAAATGAATCTGAACCTCTTGAAGTGCATATGATCAAGCTTAAAGCCTGGCCAATAGCATATGAGTCTCAAACCTCTTTCAAAAAGAATCTCGAACTTCTTGAAGAGTCACATAACAAGTCATCTTTTTCAATGAAAGATATTTTTTACAAAAGAATCTTGAACATCTTTTAAAAAGAAAATGCCAAGTCTAGCAGATCCAAGCTTCAAGCTCGATCATCAATCAATCAGTACCATCAACTATTGACTACGTCGTTTATTCACTAAGGGAAGCCTTCTACATAGTTGTCGACAACTTTGGGATCAAGGAGCAGCAAAGTAATCTGAGATGAAGCATCATCTCTAGCAAATTGTCACTTAAGGCCCAATTAGCATTCACAACCCAGCAAATTGTCATTCATGGCCTAGCAAATTTCCACTCATGGCATAGCAAGTTGTCATTCATAACCAAGCAAATGTGGAGATGATAAATCATCTCCATAGAAAATAAAAAGAATAGAGATGATATCTCATCTCTCATCAATTGAGAATAGAGATGACTCATCATCTCCCCGCAAATAAAAAGAGCGGAGATGATTTCTCATCTCTCATCAATTAAGAATAGAGATGACTCATCATCTCCCTACAAATGAAAAACAGTAGAGATGATGTCTCATCTCTCATCAATTGAGAATAGAGATACTCATCATCTCCTTGCAAATGAAAAAAGCAGAGATGATGTCTCATCTCTCATCAATTGAGAATAGAGATGACTCATCATCTCCCTACAAATTAAAATAGCAGAGATGATGTTTCATCTCTCATCAATTAAGATTGGAGATTACGAATCATCTCCCTATAAATGAAAAGAGCAAAGATAATGTCTCATCTCTCATCAATTGAGAATAGAGATGACTCATCATCTCTCTGCAAATGCAAAAGAGCAGAGATGATGTCTCATCTCTCATAAACTGAGAATAGAGATGACTCATCATTTCCCAAAAAATAAAAGAGCATAGATGATGTCTCATCTCTCATCAATTGAAAATAGAGATGACTCATCATCTCCCTACAAATAAAAAGAACAGAGATGATGTCTCATCTCTTATCAATTGAGAATAGAGATGACTCATCATCTCCCTGCAAATGAAAATAGCAGAGATGATGTCTCACCTCTCATCAATTGAGAATAGAGATGACTCATCATCTCCCTATAAATAAAAAGTGGAGATGATGTCTCGTCTCCCATCAATTGATATTGGAGATGACACATCATCTCTCAACATGAACTGTCAAAGTCTGCCTGCAGCAAGAATCAATCAATAAAATCAAATCATGAACCCTGTCGAAGTCTACCCTATGGCAAGCAATCCAATGATACGTCATCACCCTAGTTAAGCCCATAATCATGGCAATGTTTAATCAAAATGATATGCCTTTCATTTTCAACCTTGTTAATCTCAAGCCGTGTAAAGGTTTGGTGAGGACTCTGCCTCACCAAAAATGGCCGAAACCTCAACATAGGTGATTGTCTACCCAGATATAAACAAATGTTGTCCTCGTTCCATAACCTATATACCATGACAACCGCCTTTGGAAATTGGTTGAAACTGATACATATCACTGATCCCTTGGGATCTCCATGGCTTTTGGAGTAAGCCTAAAAACCTTCTGACTTTCCTCATGCAGGCCCCGTAGGTTCGCTAAGTTGAGTCAATCCCCGACTTTGCAAATAGGCCTTCATAGATAACCGCCTATCAGGGGTGTAGGTAGGTGTCATCACTTCATAGCCTGTGTATTATGCCAACCATATTTGTAGATTAGATGGTTGAAACAGATGCAGAGCACCAATCTCTCGAGATCTCATGGCTTTTGAAGCAAGCCTAATAAGTTTCTGACAAGCCCTATCAACAATCCCTAATACACAAAAAAATTGTTGTGTAGCATCCGGTTATTCGGACATAGCTAAATGCTATACTTCCATTCATAGTCTATGTGCTATCTTAACACTAATACCGTTAGGGAGTTATGTATAATATATAGCAATGGGTTCTTTGTTATCACAACCTTCACAGCTTCCGGAGAGAGTGCAACAACATCTTCAATCCTAATCGGTCCTCTACTTATACTCTATCAAAGACGGGACAACTGTAATGTATGACCCACCTGTGATGCTTGTTTATGAGGACGTAAACACGCACTACAATTCATTCTATAAAGTTTATGTAATTCCTAAGGTCCTAATGAGACTACTAGCTTTTCTTGAAGAATCCTCCTTGTAGCAAAAAGGTTACTTGTGAGAAAAACCCACCACTACTTTTCAGGAAAGAGATCATAACATTCCTTTGCACGTACAAACTAAAGCCACCATTCTAGTTTAATCGTTGGCACCGCCCAGTCCATATTTTTGAATG
This sequence comes from Platanus orientalis, assembly GCA_025762735.1. NCBI lineage: Eukaryota > Viridiplantae > Streptophyta > Magnoliopsida > Proteales > Platanaceae > Platanus > Platanus orientalis. Next base: position 10,552 of record JAOXJP010149753.1, on the reverse strand, counting down.
GCTTGCCTAGCATCGGCCACTTTTTGTTTAGTATCTCATCTACCGCATGATTTACTAACGGCCACCCCGTGACATTGTTTGACTTTAGATAGCAAGCAATGCCACACTTTGATCCATCCAGTCTATGAAAGGCTAGCTTTGGCCATAGTCTAAACAAATATCAAGCTTAAGTAGCATTTTCATAGCACGGGTTACTTGTGAGAAAAACCCCTCTACAACTTCTCAGGAAAGAGCGCAACAATATTTCTTTGCCAATTTTGACAATCACCACTTAACAGACCAACCTATTTGCACCGACCTAGCGTGACACCGGCTTATTGGGACATAAGCATGTGTTGCATTCACTCTCAAACATTGTGTGTTATACCTACCTTAGCAAAGACTCTGTCGTTATTACTTGGGCAAGGCACAACACTCGATCCTGCAGGATCCCATCCTAGGTTCAAAGTGAGTCTTTATAAATTCTTCCTTGCACGTCCCCCCGCCTTGACAATGTTTCAGTGGGATGAAAATAATGTCATTGAGAATTCCATAGCTTATGTAACCATCACTTTATGGATGCATAGAACTGACCTTCCAAGGTCCCATAGCTTTTTTAGAGAGAGCTTCCAAAATCTCTCCATAAGTCCTGTAATATACAACATTTTGCCTAACCAAGACGGGCAATGCCGTATATCAATCCGACTAAGTATTGCAACTGATGTGAAGCCACACATAGTATTCAGGAGTGATATTTAGCATATATGTGTCATGATTGAGGTAAAACTTGAGTAGTGTTCAATCATGATGCATATCTCCTTCTATAGCTTTTTAGGGAGAGCTTCACTAACATCCCTCCATGAGTCCCATTTAAAACTCTCAAGCACAATCACAAAAAGACTTCTGAGCAGTCAACTTTTCAAATGAATCAATGATCATTTAACTCAATAAGTGCATAGCATGTCAATATTGTAAATCTCATAAGAAACTTCAAACAACTCATACAACATAATCATTAAGTAAGCCAAAAACCAATACAAGTGCAGAAGTCATCCGGATGGTTCATATGTTTACAGCTTTTTTGCATGATTGGTTTTTCACAATGTTTTCAAGTAATTACGCCCTATGTTGATGACTTACATGTCATCCAACGCAGCGCATATGCTAACAGCAACACCCTAGAAGCTAGAGAAGGTGCTAATTGCTTGCATATAACTCATGGATAGCCCACATTTTCCAAGACAAAGAGAGTATCCCTATCGGTTGACACCCATTTATGAAATTCAAAGAATCTTAAAGGAATTTGTAAAGCACCGAAAGGGTTAACTCTCAACTTGAGAGGGCATTTCAAAAGCAAATTCATTTCAAAACCTTGACCCACAAGTCAATGACAAGTTTTAGCCCACCATTATTTTCTCAGCCAAAACTATACCGAATTTTCAAAACCACTCACCCAATATCCATGTGGGTCAAGGTTTTGAAATTAGGGCACTTCCTTCTTTGCTATGTATAGCAAAGCCATACATACCAAAGAGGGGCACCTATCAACACCCAAATTTTGACTCGGGTCATCAAAAAGAGTAGCAAAGTAGCATTTAGTCATCAAGACTTTAAGCACCATATTTTAGGGAGAGAAAATTGGACCCTAGGAGGTTAGGAATCTCTTGTGAAGTATTCCCTTAATGTTTCAATTGCAAAAACCATTATCCATATCATACCATGCATAGTGAATCAACCCAAATACACCATTTCTAGTCAAACACGGATTCCACAAGAAGCATCAAGAGGACTATGAGGGTCCACATTCAAAAACACCAAATACCTTTCCCTCAATTTCTCCAGCCTCTATAAGCCTTCCAGCAGTGAAGCGTCACAGGCGTAAAAATTACCATTTTGCCATTTGGCCTTCAAAAGCCAAAATTTGATATCTTCACATATTGTTTACAAATTCTTCAACCTCCATAAGTCTTCCCATGGCGAAGCATCACAGGTGAAGAGTTGTCATTTTTCCCTCTTTTAGTAGCATAAACGAAAAAATTACCATTCTGCCCGTTTGCCTTCAAGATTTACCCTTGGACCCTTAAATGGCCCATGAAGCTTCTCTCATCACCTGATTTGTGTAAGATCAGGTCCTGCATACTCCAATCTCCACCACTTTTAAGGAACTTATCTCAAGAAAAATCTTTTCAGAAACCGGCAATAGCCAATTTCTTAACCTTTGAAAACCCCTAGTTGAAAAATGACACTCAAAAAGCTCTAAAGGATTCATCTAGTGTCAGAATTCAAAAAGGTCAATGGTTATCTTTCAGTCTTAGGGTTATCTTCAATCAATCATTCCACCATACAGAATCATCCAAGGTCTCTAACCCCTGTAAAATTTCAAATCTTCCCCAAGGGGTGAGAAGTCAGTTTTTGCTCTATTTCACCTATATGGGTCCAAAATGTTCTCTAGACCTCTAAGTCTCAATAAGTCAGTGCCCATCTCTCTAGATTTGCGAGGCCTTCATAAAACACCTAATGGAAAAATAGCATTGGAAAAGTCAATCCACTTAGTTTCTCCCAATTACCCCAAAATGAATTACACATTTGGGCTAAATGTCATGTACTCAACTGAACCTTGGGAATGCATTAGAACTCTGAAATTCAGTATGTTAGTGGTCACCCCTTGGTAACTTTAAGACCTTCGAAAGCCCATCTCCCTCAACTACCTCAGTAGCTTTTGCAAGCCTACTCACTTCATTTTGTCCAGGCCAGGATGATACTCAGTCTGTTTGTATTTGGCACTCAATAAGCCCCCGAAAACTACCTCAGACACAAAATTCAGCTAGGTCAAGCCCATTTTCTCACTTTTTTCCCTACCCTCAAAAGACAGTTTCAAGAGTCAGAACAACAGAACAACAAAAGGTCCCTACTATCCCAATACTACCATTCTCCAATGAGCTATATGAGCAACTTATCATCAAGTGACCCTGCTTCAAAAAATCCTTGGTAAATGTCGAGAATCCGTTAAATGAGCTGTTAACTCCTATAGAATCCAAACTCTCTAAGCTTTGATAAACCCCAAACCACAATTACCATAGCACACACTGAACTTTTTAGTCAGGGTCTCTCTGACTACCCAAAAATGGGTTTTGAGCCCAATTTTTGCCCAGATATCGAAATTCATAGAAGTCAGAGCCTATAGCTCACAAAAGATGAGGCCTACCTTTTGTCTGAAGATTCCATAAATCAATTTGGCCATTTCTCCCCTCCAATATCGTAATTTTGAGGCTAGTAAATCGCTGATTTCACCCCCTACCCTTTTCGTAATTTTGCTCCGTCTGGTCCACTGTGATCAAAACATCTGGGACTTCAAAAATAGACATTGAGTTTACAAGTTTTCAAGCACAGGAGCTTAAAAAGAAAGAAGGCTAGTAAGGGATTCAAGTTTTTCATAAATTAATGCATTAAGGAATTAATGGAGCTCATTCTCATGGTTTTATCTCATTAATGCCCATTAATGCATTCATACTTAAATGCTTTAAGCCCCTCACCCTTAGATTAGAATCCCCATGTGCACCCCATATACTCTCCCCTTGGATCAATCGCATAGATTTCAAATATCCATGGAGATCTTAATCCACCCCACCATTTAGCATAACTAGCCCCCTCCCTTGATTTCCCTTAACCAATCAAAACCCTTTAAGTTGCCAACATGGCCCTAAGTTTATCTACCATTGGTTCATGTCACCTATCCTTATGAACTAAACCAAATCAATCCAACCCCTTGTTTGAACAAAACCGAAACAATCCCTCCCTTTGATTTCCCTTAGTCAATCAAAACCATTTAGATTGTCAATATGGCCATAATCTTGTCTACTATTGGTCCATGTCACCAATCCTTGTGAACTAAACCAAATCAATCCTACCCCTTTGTTGAACAAAACCAAACCAATCCCCTCCCTTGATGTCCCTTAGCCAATCAAAGCATTTGGGATTGTCAACATGGCCCTAACCTTGCCCCGCATTGGTTCATGTCACCAATCCTTGTGAACTAAACCAAATCAATCCTACCCCTTGCTGAAAAAAACACAAATCAATCCCTTCCCTTAGATTATATCTACTAATAAGGTTAAATCAAATTGCCAACATGGCCCTAAGCATGCTCCCTATTGGTCCATGTCACCTATCCTTGTGAATTGAACCTAACTAATCCTACCCATTTGATCCCTCAACCTCCTAGGCCAATCCCAACCATTGGCCCAACCAATTTGGGGCTATAAATAGCCCCAAATTCGTGCACACTAGGGTTGATTCCTTCAAAAAAAAAAAAGAGGAAGAAGAGAAGAAAAGGAAAAGCACTTAAGGCCTAACCTTAACCCTTTCCCAAGTTTAGGAAAGAGCTAAACCGAGCCTAGGGTAGTCTTTTATTAAATTTTAGCTTCATTGACAAGTTGTTATGCTGCTCAAATTTATATCAGAACGCTGCTTCAATTCGAGTTACACAATGGAGACTAAATTATCTCCACTAGCCATTATTTTCAACCTCTACCGGCTCTCCAATTTTGTATGATTTTTACACTACTCATAATGTGCTAAAATTTGAATACAAGGTTCTAAAGAGGGAAGGCAAACTCTAGTAAAAATTTGGGAATTTTTCAAGCTTGCTTAGGTCCCAAGATGGTCTCCCAAACAGACCTTAAAAATCTAATCTTTTGTGCCCTAGTTTGATGAATATAGTGTGCATTTTTTATAGAATTTTTTAGATATAATCATGAGCAAATTTTTGTATGTATTACTCCTCTATTATGTATCTGCACCTAGTAGGAATGTTATAATTTTTTAATACCCCTAAGGGGTTCAAAATCCGAGAAATCCTACTACTAGATTTGCTCTCAGTAACTAAGCTTGAATTTTATAAAATTTAGGCATTAAACAAACAGATTAAAGAAAAATTTAGGCGTTGAGACCTGGGACCCACCCTGGTGAACCCTGATTCTTCCTGAACCTACACGTAAGCCAAAATGACTATTTGGACTTCCCCTTGTGCTCGGGCACTTCTATGGGCCCTAATTTCCCATTCCTAATGCCTGAATTTATTTTAGGCATTAGGAGAAAATTTAGGCGTTGAGGTGGATTTCAGGTGTTAGGCCTATGCTAAAAATCACTTTTTGAAAAAAAATGTTTGTATTTTATTTAAGGCTTAGGATATAAACCATGGACACAAGAAGAACCCACCCCTCTAGGACCCACACATGGGGCCCAAAACCCTAGGTTGGTTGCTAGTTTTCAGCATCCAACGCTTGAATTTTCCCTCAATTAAAATTCAAGCATTGGAAATTCAGGCGTTAGGCCTAAGCAAGATGACCATATTTGCTCTCTTCTAGGGGGCATATCTCTGCACCTATAAAGGTACCAACCTCTAAGGTTGCATAGTTTGACCCTAGGGAACATCCTCCACTCTTTTATAGGGTCCCATAGCATTGGGACCCATAGAAACACTCAAACAAACCTGGTTAAACTACTAACCCATTTAGCATCCAACGCCTGAATTTTCCTTGAATTTGGAAGCAAATTCAGGTGTTAAGCCTGAGAAAATTGCAGAAACCTACATCTCCCCATTTCATAAGCATGGATTTCTAGAAGATGTAAGAATGAGAGAAGTCACCCTAAAAAGGTGGGTATTTGGTATGCCTAACACCTTCCCCAAATGGAACTAAACAACTTACCCTTTATCTCAGGAGCTCAAACCAGTCTTAGGAGTTAAAATCCTTAAACCTTCGGGTCTAGACTTCTTTCATTCCCTTTAAAGAGGAGAACTGATATCCAACTTTATCCATTAATCCCGAGTTGGTGGTGACTCATGAAAAAGCCTAAACCCAAGGTTAGCAACCTTACATCATGCGCCAGCGATGGCACTAAAGTGTGGCCCAGAACCACGGACAAGTGGGAGAATCTGAACTCCTTAGACCCCGATGTCCACAATAGTTATGGCAACCAAGCAAATCATCCATCAATACCCTTCATGGAGACTATAGAATTAGGGAATCCTATCTTACAAGCATTCACCATGCATGAGATTCATCATTTCAAAAAAAATACATATATAGATAGCATGCAAATCCACTTTTCCTTATAATATAAGATAATAATTAAGGTCTTAGCATAAAATGGAAAGATCTCATCACAAATTACCACATTAGGTGGGGTTTCTAAGAACCTAACAAAGGGGTTCACAAATATGAGAGAAAGCAACTATAGAGTCAAGACTTTACCATTTCAAGACTTTTAGGAATTTAAAATCACACAAAAATTGAGTAAGTTTTGTAAAACTACTTACTCAAGATTTTTTCCCTACTTTTCAAGAAGATCTTGGAGAATAATCTCCTTTCATTTCCTCTATTCTCTATAAAATGATATAGAACTAGTGTAAATTAGATTAAATATAAAGATCTAGGAAGAAAATGAGCTAGCTTTGAAGATTTTTAGAGTTGGGAGTAAAGCTTACCCAATTGGGGAAGAACCACCTTCGCTTAGCTTAAGAGCTTACCTAAATGATGTTTAAATTGGGTTTGAGTAACCCTAAACGAGTTTCCACATGTGTGGGGGTCAAATATGAGCAAATCACGTCATAAAAGTAGCAAAAATTATAATTTTCAGGCTTTTCAGCATTTTTGGGCATTCCGTGATCGATCATGGACTTTGTGATAAATCATGGATTTTTTATCTTGACAGTGTTCATGATCGATCACAGGCACCACCCGAAAGGTGTGCCCCTTGTGCATGATCAATCATGAATGTCGAACTTTCAGTTTTAACATCCTACAGTAAAATTGCCATAACTTTCTCTAAAAAACTCATTTCTGCAAACCATTTATTGGGTTAGAAACTAGACTCAAATAGGTTTCTAACAAAGCATGGATCAACCCCTAATTCACTTGGGATTGTTGTCGGTAGATCCGGGAAGTTACCCCAAATACGTAGGCCTATCAGCACAAACACCTTATGGGAGAATTGGCATAACTTCTTCTAGGGAGCTCGGAATTGCACATTGTTTGATGCATTGAAAATTAGACTCATATATATTTATAAAACAATATAGAATGACTTCCAATTCTCCCGGGATTTGTGTCAATGAGCCCGCAAAGATACCCTAATTACAAAATTAGCATAACTTTCAAACTTGACAAGTTCAAGGCCCAACTTGGGTCCTATACTTCTAGGTTGGTCCAAAAGGTTCGTAAAGCACCCTAAGGTCTGTTTAAACATGTAAAATGATAATTTAACCCTTATAAAGTAAAATTACAATTTTACCCTTTAGTCAAAATGTAAGGTGTTACAGATGGGCTAGTAACCTAACCTTTGTAAATAGTGATCCTAAGAAGTACTTTTTGAGGATGATTCATAATACTCTTAATATATATATATATATATATATATAGCTCTCATGAATGGTGTATTCATTTATAGTATCCACTTGATGATTCACCTACAAAAGTTTGGGATTGTGACTACCTCCTATAAAAATTTAAATTAGTTTTCTAGAACATTCAAGAGCATCTGGTTAAGGTGCAACGGTTTATAGTCTTTTAGACATTGATATCTATTAAGTGCTCTAATAGAGTCATTTCAAATTTGTTTTCAAAGTGGGATGTGTTTAATGATTCTTTAAAATTTTAAAATTGAATTTTAAAGTACAGCTTTTTCTTTAATTTATTGGGGTGTTGTTACCACCCAAAAGTGGATATAGTCCAAGAGAGCACATGGCAGTTGTTGATAGGAAAAGCAAACTAGTTAGAAAAACAGTTATAAAGCTGATGAGTCAGCAGAAGAGAGAATCCATGACTGAAGACGGTTGCAACTGCAATATTCAAAATTTGGAGGGAGAAGGTACGGTGCAAATAAGAAACCACTTATAACTGCCCGAAAAACATCTATAGAAGGAGAAGGAAAGATAAAAACACACTCAACAATCCAAATATAACTATGATTATAGTTCAATTCTTAGTTTAATTTATTTATGATTTCAATAGATGATTAGCCTAGATTCATTCAATTTCTTTAGTAAGTTGTTATTGTTTTGTGGTTCTTTTCGTCTGTATGATTGTTTGAAATTTTTGCAAGTTTCAATCTAAGTAATGCATTCTAGTTTCTTTATATGCTTGTCTTGTTCTGTGATCATTTCTAATGTTCTTAGTTGGTATTTAGTAAATGCAATTGATATTCAAAATTTGGATGGTGAATGTAGATTGCGAAATCAAAAAGAAACTGCTTGCAACCGCCTGGAAGACATCTATAAAAGGAGAAGGAAAGCACAGTGAAAGCACACTCTACAATCCAACTGTACCCAACTACAACTATTATTATTGTTCAATTCTTAGTTTAGTTGGTTTATGCTTTATTAGAGTATTATCCCAGATGCATTTAAATTCTTAAGTTAGTTGTTATTGCTCTGCGGTTCTTCTCCTCTGTATGATTGTTTGAACTTTTTGTAAGTTTCATTCTAAGTTGCATTCCGGTTTCTTTATATGCTTGTCATGTTTTGTAATCGTTTCTATTGCTCTTAGTTGGTATTTAGTAAATATTTGAAATCCTTGATCACTAAGGCAGAAAGAACTCACTCGAGAGACAAACCCGGCCCCTCATAATTGCCTGATTCATGTGGTCAACCAAACGACCAAAGAGATTGGTTCTGGCGGTCAGACCTGGCGCCTAGGGTCTAAGAGAAATTCTGTCTCCACTTGGCACTGGCATGCCCGTTAACCACTTTTCCGGCAATAGGTGTGTTTGGGATAGGATTTTGATTTAAATTTCAGTTTTCCTCCAAACAACATTTTACTTTTTACCTGGTGTGCAGGAGAGGCAAGGAGTCCACGTGCCCTGAGGTCTTAGTCAAGTGCTCTAAGAGGCCTGAATACCTTGGTATCAAAAATAAAATAAAAAAATCACTTTTTTGCAATTCTTTTAAAAGTTAAACATTGCTTGGTAAGAGGTTTCTTTATTTCTGTGTAGGTAATAGATGGTCTCTCAAGGGTTGGGATGAAAGAAAAATAATAATAAGAGAATGTGAGAAAAAAGCATTTTTAGATGCGTGTGTATTCTAAACCTTATTAACCCAAGCCGTTGGCATGGTGCATGGTGAAGAGAGACCACATGCACTATATTTTTTTTTTCCTTATTAATTAGATTTTAAATGTTATAACTAACATTTTAAGTATTTTTTTTAATTATGATATTTCTCTGTTATTGCATTGACCGTATAAATGCACATTGATGAGTTTCCATAACGAGTAAGGCATGTGTGGTACACCCAGGACACTAGACGTTCCTTTATTCTTAATAGAAGAAGCTCCATGGTCATTATTATCCTTCGTCTGAGAACAAACCAGAGGATAGATTTTCTGATTACAGCCCTTTTTTATTGCCTTTCTATCCCATTTTGGGTTGCTATTGGAGGACAACATTTGAGCTACTCAGAGAAGCCTAAGGCCTGTGGGAAACGATTCTGACCATTGAATCCTGAAATTGGTTGCCTATGTCCATATTGCACCTGTAATACATTGTGTGAGGAGGGCGAATCCACTTTAAGGAGTGCCTAATAAGCCTCGGCTATCACATGAGAAGTGGTTGTATACTGTATTGTATAACAGATTTTGCATATACTAGCTATGCTTACCAGTTTCAGTTCAGTTCCAATCTATTGTAATGTTTTGTGAAAGTGATTCGAGATTTTGTCATACTTCCAATCATACACTGCCATTGCAGTGCCTGCGTATCGACAGAATAGTAACTGCTAGTTAATAATACTGGGATTAGATTTTCATGCTCTGTGCTTGTGGATCATCTGTAGTGCTGTCTTCCTTTGATATCCTGTTACTGCTTTACAGCATTTTGAATCTACAACTTACACAGCAAGAATAAAAATAAAAATAAAAATAACAAAGAGTCTAGAATAATATAATAGAAAAAGAAGAAAAAAGAATGGGTTGCAATTGTTACAAAGCAGAAACAATTTCTCCCCTTCATCACATCTCATGATGCTGGTAAGGCATTAAAAAAGTCCACCTGGAAGTTGGGTCAACATTTTACTGACCCACCTCCTGTAGTTTCCTTCCCTTACAAGGTGGCAAGGGCTTGCCACATAAGCACTGGTTATGTGCATAAGCAGCCATAGGGAAGATGTTGAAGGGTCTTCCTTGTGGGATCTCACCACATAGCCTGTTTGCCCTGAAGTTTGCATGCTTGAAATTTTGCAGCCTTATAAAGCTATCTGGGATCTTGCCTGTGAGCCCATTGATGGACAAGTCTATCCATTGGAACCTTGGTAATTCCCCTAAATTTGCTGGGATTGTGCCCTTAATCTGATTCCTTGAAATATCCAACCGTTCAAGTGAAACTAAGTTCGAGATTGAACTTGGGATTTCACCTGTAATCTTGTTGCTTGACAAATTAAGCAATTTCAATCCTGAACCTTCCCTGAACTCGGGAATCCTACCTGTAATTTGATTTTTTGAGATGTCCACATACTCTAAAAAGCTGTTTGTACTGCTATTCCGTAATAGACTTGTCAGTAAACCATAGAACTGATTAGAGT
>JAOXJP010149752.1:0-27160 GCA_025762735.1 Platanus orientalis | reverse complement strand
GTCCCCCCCCCCCCCAAAAAAAAGTGCAAATCACTTTTTGGTACAGATGTATCAGCCCTTCCAGTGCCGTTTTCACAGTTCTCACGAGATTCGTTTGCACGTAATCCAAGCTAATGAATCTTGCTTTTGAAAACCTGCTGTCTTTGGATCAGTCCTCTAAATCTGTACGTCGTAGACAAATCTTTAATTTGCCCATAATTGACTGAACCAAGTAATTTATGAACCATGGGTAAGGATTGATCTGATCCCAATTCTGGTTTTAAAACCAGAGTTTAGATCCTATCCGCTCTGCTTATGACATGTTAGGATCCGTCCACAATTTAAGTGCAAGGCATGGTCTGAATGAAAATATATTACACCAGTCCCAATGGACACATGACATGATTCCTTACCAGGCGGTTTCTGTGACATAATACTGGATAGGTCTCAGCGGGATATTCTTCTCCATTGGGCTGGATGATTCAAACCAATCACAAGGTAGCGGGCTGGGATTAGGTACAAATGAATTTTGTGCAAATAGGTGCAAACAGCATCAGAGGACTATGCTTTAGTACCAAAAAAATCACTTTTTAGGGGTGTGCTTATCATTTTTCAGCATTGATGTGTCCACAGCTTGACATCATTTACACGAAATTCATTTGCACCTAATTTTTTCTGCCAGGTCATCCGCCTCTCTTTTATATAATCCTTCCTCCAAAACATGAATAACAAATTAAAGTAATTCTCCACAATGGATTCTTTGTTTTGTTTATTCTGTATAATTACGATGGCCCCCTCTCTCTCTCTCTCTCTCTCTCTCTCATAAGACACACTCATCAGATACCCCATCCTGCCTATTCCTTTCTAGTCCACATTCGATAGCATTGAATTACCTAAGGAGGTTGGAGGCCTGCCTCCTGTGGTAGGTAGCGTCTTTAAGTAATATTTTTCCATCCTTAAGTGGGGCTTATTTATGTGGGTGGTTAGGAGATTAGGTGGAATAATCAGTGAATGATTGTCTGTGTTGAAACAAGCATATGTAGGTGTGCCATTGATTAGCATGTGATAATTAACCATAAACACTACAGACACTTTAAACCCCAAACATAATATGTGTCAGCTTATAATTAACCATAAACACTACAGACACTTTGTCATCATAAAACATTTTCTTCCAATTCTTATAGGTTGATTGTGTGGATTCATTCGCTACACCATTACCATTCCCATCCTTCCTCTTAGGTCACCCATGACGATTGTTAAATGGAAACCCTCCATCTAATTGGAGGCTTATTTACTTTTGTTTGTAATCATATTATCGTTTATGCCTTAATGGCAAAAGATCAGCATAAGCAAGGTTTTCACAAGCATACATAAACATCTTACTCGAGCCATCACATAAAAATAAATGGAATGCAAAAATCCAAGCTGTACCTTGGGTTTGATTTTTTTTCTTTTTTGGTTCTATGTGGCAAGCCAAACAAGATAACTTGTGGATGCTTGTATGCTTGCAGGAACCTTGTTTGAACTGATCTTTTCCCTTCATTAATTCATCAAAAATAAAAACAAAAAAAATGTTTACCTTTTAACAAAAATATAAAATAATATTCTCAGTCTTGTTGTATGCATATTTACTAAAGAATACTAATTGTTCTGTGACGATGCCACAAGCTAGTACATGATATGTTTTTGAATTTGGTGCTTTTTTTTTATTCTTATTTTTTGAATTGAGTATTTAATTTTTATGTCTTTATCGTTATACACACCACGTGTTAACTTGAAATGTAGTCACAGACACTTTTTGGTTACAGAACAATTGTTTTCTAAGTACCTGACTGTCAGATATCATGTTGTCTGATTTGAACTGTTGGAGTTTCTCTCATGTCTTATCCGGTGGGTGGTGATGACGCTTTCTCTAATACACATTGTGGCCGGTTCAAATCACCTAAATACCCTCTGATTGATACTAGCAACCACCGTAGGGCAAGCTGTGCTAAGGGAGACTACAAAAGCCGTTTTTCCCTCCAGAAACTTCTTTCCATTTTTATTGTTGTCTGGAAGCTTCAAACCTCGTCTATGACGTAAAAGTCAGATCCTCTACGATCATTAAGGGTTGTCTTGAATTGGGAGATGTTTTTCACATTTTGACGTTGATGTGTGAGCCCCTTATGCCATGCTGGCCTTGATTGACCTAATATTTGGGGATATAACATGTTCACATCACCTGCGACAACCTTCTTTGTGAGACGTCGTGAGACAAGACACATTGTGGGTATCATTTCACTTTTCGGAACTGTCACATCACCCCCAAAAAATGAAATGATACTTCTCCTCTGTCTTGTCTCACGACGTCTCACAAAGAGGGTCAGCGTGGCAGGTGATATTCCCCCTACCATTCGGCATGAAATCATCTGCAACACCCTCACTAAGAGGGGAATCAAACCGGATTTCCTGCAGCCCAAAATTTGCGACCACAACGGTGCTGGGTGACACGTGGTGAAAAAACACTCAAGACAGGTGTGAAAGTGTTATCACCTGAAATTGGTAAAGTCAGACGGCAACCAATTGAAGAAGTGAAAGATCCAATCAGCAAAGTGAGAAGTCAGGATTTCACGATCCCCGTATCCTCTGCAACGCCTTGCGGTGAGCTACAGGTGAGCCGAGACGGGGATGATAGAGCCCATATACTTTTTGAAGGGCCCCACACCCCTTTGTCTCTTGTTTTACCTGTGGCTCACCACCAAGCGACACAGAGGATACGGTTCCGATCCGGCTTTTGAGACTCCCTCTCGTAGATAGGCTAGTATCCTCTGCGCCCTTGTGGTGAGCCCAGACACAAAAGGGGGTGGGGCCAGAGGATACGAGTCCAGATCCGAGGTTACAAAACAAATGGGTGGATTGGATCGTGGTTTACTTGTGCATTATGTAACGACTTTAACCGTTTAAGAAAGACCAGAAAGCACCATGCAAAGCATGGCCATCAAATCAAGAGTTATTTTGCTTCAGTATTAAATACATATTTTTATATTTATTATCGCATTTCAAATTAGTGACTCTTGTTGGTATTTATATTAGAAGTCTTTGTTTACTTGGCATTTCTTGTTTCTTTGCAACTTCCAGGGCTTGTAAGCTTGTAACCCAAGTGGGAGTAAAAAGGTCGTTGGATGGTTTGTCAATGTCATATCGAGGCAAGGTGGTCTAAGCATGTGGCACAGGTGACCTAGCATGTGACATGGTGGTATTTATATAAATAAATATAATATAATTTTTTTGTACCCAGTGATGTTTCCTTCTGACAATCTCATAAATATTTAACATACACCTTGAGAAGGGGTGGATGTTCTGATGCACCTAGGCCTTTGGCATGGATTGGAAACATGCCAAGGCATAGTGAGTACGACGGATTATGGTTATGCGTAAGCAACATGTTCCTAACCCGTATAAGTTTAAACTGCGAGGCATTTTCTAACGTGGGTTAAAGGCAGCTATTGGCATGCACAGAGGTGTTTCCATGGGGGTTGAGTTCCCTTATATAACAGTGTTTGAGAGCTTAGTGGGACGGCACTGCACATTTACTTGAAGGTGAAGGGTTGCTTATACGGGTGCCACTAGCATACGCAATGCGATAATGGTTGCCCATGTAGAGCCGAGTGAGCTATCCCGTTGTCTTGGTGTGCTTGGTGTGCCTTGTTCTTGTGCTGGGCAAAATCTTGGCTTGGCCTTGGACAGCCACGGTAGTGGCATGGCAAAACTCAAGAGCAAAGTCTTGCATGGAAAGGCATGGTGCGCAAGTAAAGTGTCATAGTCTTCGGTGGGAGTATAAGTAGAGTGTGAAGGACTCTGGGGTCATTTGAGGCGTGTTTCAATGACACGGCATGGACGCCGAAGTGACTACGTAATCAATGCATATGGGACATGTTGACGAGTCAATTGAAGGACTTAGATGGCTAAAAGGTTGGCCTTAACTGGGTGATCGTCGAGGTGCCACACAGTTTTAACAGAGAGAAAATATGGCTGTAATAGTTGGTATCAAAGCGATGTTAGCTCTTTATGGTGGCCTCTGATACAGTGATATTAGGGCGAGGTAGTCGACGGAATGATTACCTATGATACGGTTGGGTATCAAGAGCAGCAAGTTAATACTGGTAAGATGGCCTTTGGTGCAGGGAGCATCAGAGCGCACTTGGTGTGCATAGAGTCAGATTGGTCAAGTGGGCTAGCTTAGCTGGTGTCTCAGTGGTGGAGACAAATTGCTCGGATACGGGTGAGGTATTGGGCATGATACTGTGGCTCCAAGTAGCAGGAGGGCTGCTAGCTACAAAGTCTGTTTGATGTCTATCGTGTGGGAGTTCGTGGTGAGACTTGCTCAGGATCAAAATGATGTCAGCAGCACATTTGTGAAGACTTCGGTATGACGAACAACATTGAAGCATTAGATATTCAGAGATGAGCTTACAAAGAAAGTCTTGATGGCTCGAGTGAGCAGCTCAAAGGCATGTCAGTGGGTGATTTTGAATGGCATGTGTGCCATGTAGTTCAGACGGACAGGGCTACCATGTGGTGTTGAGTTATGTCAGGACGACTTGAGGAGATGTGCGCGATAGCATGACAGGGTAAGGCACGATGGTGCCAAGGCATGGCTTGAGGGTGACAAGCCAGTGTGAGAATATGAATGAATGGTCACTTGGGGTGAAGGCAAATATATGCTCAGGTATTGAAGTGGCACCAGACAAAGTTTCAGGGTCTACTCAGGATGAAGACACAAGACGTCAAGGCACTAAAGTAAGACATGAACACAGTTATGAGAATCAGGATGGTTAGTTTACTCAGGGTGAAAGCAAGTGTGCTCAGGTACTAAAGCAAGACATAGTGACAGTAATAGATATGAGGATTGAAGTGGTTGGTTTGCTCAGGATGTAGACAATGGATGTCGAGGTACTAGAGCGAGACAGAGTGACAGGAATGAGAATTGGGATGATCAATCTACTCAAGGTGAAGGCCGGTGTGCTCAGGTACTAGAGTGAGACATTGACACAGATATAGGAAGCTAATTGGTTAGTTCACTTGGGGTGAAGGCAAGGGATGCCGAGGTACAGGAGTGGCACATTGACAGATACTAAGTGTTGGCTCAGGGTAAAGACAATGGATGCCTACGTACTGGAGTGACACTTTGATGGAGACTAAGTGTTAGCTTGGGATAAAGGTAATGGATTCCGAAGTACTAGAGTGACACAGTGATAGGGATGAAGTGTTAACTCAGGGTGAAGACAGGGTGTTGAAGTACTAGGGCAACACAGGTGACAGTCTGAGAGCGAAATGGACAGTGATTACTCAGGGTGAAGGTAAGGAAGATTAAGGTACTAGGGTGGCACAGTGACTTGAGCATAGCTTATGGCAAGCTACAGGAAGATCTTCAATGGACTGAAGGCAAAGTGGTGATAACGATGAATGCCTTCTTGAGGTAAAGACATTGGACGTCGAGGTACTGGAGAGGCAACATAAGAGGATGGTTGAACTTGACTATGATGATGTTCAGGGAGACCAAGGTATGGTAACAAGCTTAAGTGAGAGAACACTTAAGCCAGGGTGCATAAAGGAAGCGATGATAGGTGCATGTGTGTCACAATTGAGGTCGTTTGTTCAAAGTACTAATGTGGGCAGAGTTCAGATGAAAGCTTTGTTATCTTGGCCGATTAAGTGTTAGGATTCATACAGATAATAGTCAGTATGTTGTACAGGGTGAAGAACATGACCAAAGCAAAATCAATGAAACCTTATGGACGAGGTATGGAAGACCAAGAAAACTTGGCACAGGTGGTTACGAGCATCAGATAAGGGATGTTGGCCACACATTGGACTCTACGGATTGAGTTCCAACATGAGAATGATCGGTGTACCCAGGAGCTTTATTGGTGAATGTTAATATGGGTTGATGGCTACATTGGCATAGTCTGTAAAAGTAGACATGGTTTGGCTTAGAGCATTGGAGAAGGGGTGTTGGTCACAGTAAAGGGAGCTCGACGAACTGAGCCCCATGACATGGAAAGATCAGAAGACCTATGGATCGAATGCAGGTCAATGTGAATTGATTGTCATGTTGATAGTGCAGAGGTGAGTGAGAAGCAACTTGGTTTGACATGTAGGTGGTCGTAGTAGGAATGAAACTGCATGAAAGCTTACAGGTTAAATTAAGAAGTGGATCAGTGGGAAGTCCTCATATGAGGTATTGCACAATGGACTGTGCAAGGCGGTTTTGAGTAACGGACATGGTTGTTGGCCACGAGGATGCAGCTTGGTTGGACTTGTAGGGGGCCGTAGTAGGAATGGGATTATACGAAAGCCTATGAGTCAGAATCAATGGCAGTTTGGAGTGGACAAGTCATGGTGAAGACAAGTTCATGTTGGTTGAGTCTTAGTAGAAGAGAGTACCATGCCGTGATAGACTGCGGATGGCTTACAAGCCACACCTTATGAGGTGCATGGATAGGGTATCTCTAGGAAGAGATCCATGGCTTGACGGATTGAATCACAGCTTGGTTTGGGAGAGTTGAGCATTTTGGCGCAAGGTGCGTGTGGTGATCAAGAGATTGTGCCTTGAGGTAAGACAAAGTTAGGCTAATATATAAGGCAGAGCGGAGCTTAGGCTGGGTTCGTTCGCTAGCTGAGTCATGTTCAAAGGATGTCTGAAGCTGCAGATGCTAAAATTCAATGGACTTTGATGCACAACGGAACGTGCACATACACGACAGATTGTGTACATTTTGGTGTTACTGTGTGACGGACTATGCAGGGTGGCACAATTAGTGCTTTGGAGACCATGGTTGGTCAGGAAGTAAGCAGTGTACAGAAGATCCTAGCCGAGTTCAGTTTGGTACTAGGCTTTGATCAATAGTGGTCGAGGCAGAGGAGAGGTGTGCATGCCGAAGTTAGCACTTGATGTGTATGGGGAAGACCATGGTAGGTTGTGGAGTAAGCAGTGTACAGAGGATCCTAATCGAGTTCAGTGTGGTACTGGGTGTTAATTGATAGTGATCGAGACAGGGGAGAGGTGTGCAAGCTGAAACAAGCACTTGTTGTGGGTGTGTTGATGATGTCATCAACCAGACAAGTGGGGAAGGATGTCACAAACATGTCGAGGCATGGGGCACAGGTGGCGTAGCATGTGGCATGGTGGCAATTTTATAAATAGGTACAGTATGATTTTCTATATCCGGTGATGTTTCCTTCTGGCAATCCCAGAAAGGCTTAACATTCACCTTGAGGGGTGGGTGCTCTGAGGCACCCAGGCCCTTGGCATGGGCTGGAAGCATGCCAAGGCATAGTGGGCATGACAGATTGTAGCTATACGTAGGTGGCATGCTCCTAGCCTGCATGAGCTTAAACTACGAGGCATTCCCTAACATGGGTTGGGGCAGCTCTTGACATGTACAGAGGTGTTGCCTTGAATTCCCTTAGGGGTTGGGTTCCTTCATGAGACAGTGCTTGAGAGCCTAGTGGGGCGGTACTACACATTCACCTGAGGGTGAAGGTTCACATATATGAGTGCTACTAGCATGCGCTATGAGACAATGGTAGCTCATGTGGAGCCGAGTGGGTTATCCCGTTACCTTAGTGTGCTCGGGTGTGCCTTGTTCTTGTATTGGACAAAATTCTGGTTTGGCCTTGGACAGCCACAGTGGTGGCATGACAAGACTCGTGGACAAGGTCTTGCGTGGAAAGACATGATATGTGGGTAAGGTGTCATAATCTTCGGTGGGCATATACGTGGAGCGTGAAGGACTCTGGAATCGTTTGAAGCGCACTTCAATAACACGGCATAAGCACCAAAGTGGCTGAGTAGTCAATGCACATGAGGCATGTCGACGGGTTAATTGAATGACTCAGATAGCTGAAAGGCTAACCTTGGTTGGATGATGAATGAGGTGCAGCACAGTTTTGACAAAGAGAAAAATCTGGCCGTGACCGGTTGGCTATGTTCTAAAGGGCAGAGTCTGGTGGGGCTTGCTCCCTGGCTCGCCCGTTCCAAGGTAGGATTTTGATCCATGTGACTCAGGCGAAGGCTCAGGTTATATGGATCTTAGAGTGGAGGGTACCGCATCAGGCTGGCTCTACAGAGTAGAGCCTAGATTTCGTGGCATAAAAGATGTGCGCAAGTTGTGTGCATGGATCAAAGGACGGAGACATCAGTATTGAAAAGTAATTTATACTTTTTGGGGGTGCGTTTATCACTTTTTGGTGCTGATGTATCCACCCCTGGTCCTTGCGCACAACTTGTGCATGTCTTTTGTGCACATGAAGTGTGCACGAAATCCAAGGGGCACAGGAGCTGCGAAAACCTCCCGCTCTCGCTAGTGGAAGGATAACGAAAAGGGTGCTCCCCAGGCCCACTGATGCTCTAAGAACCGATTCCACACGGACCACTGTCTTTTTTTATGGGGAATTTGCCTTTGTAAGAATGACCTGATTTTGATCAAAGCTTCAGTCTGCCTAGTTTTTTTTTTTTTAAACTACAAATCTCTTTGCCTACTTGCTGCTCAATATTTTCTAAATTTTTGGGGATTGCCTTTTTAAGAACGATGGTTTGGCTCATAAGAAATCAAAGGCTTCTTCTCTATCCCTAGTTGCTGCTCAAGATGCATAGAACAGATCACCCCTTTTAATCCAAGAGTCTTTTTGTCACTTGAGCCAGATCCCAGGAATTACTTACTCTCTTCCTCGGTGTCTCAAGCCCCAATGATCAGCTGTGCCATTTTAAGCATGAGCAAAAAAAATCATAAATGTATACTGGCCGCTACAAACACAGAGTAGTAGGCATTCTTGTGCTTTTAAAAGTTTAAAGAGGTGCTAATATTAGGGGTGGTAATGTTTGACACGACCCGTGAATCTGACATGAACCCAACACGAAAGTAGCAAGTTAGGGTTTACTTTGTTCGTGTTTTGAGTCAAAGCAAGTTGGCCCACTTTGGCACAATTAATAAATGGGTTTTATTCTGATTGACCCATATAATAGTATAACTTTAACTCGACACGAAGAAGAACACAAACACGACCCACCAACACAAATTGTCACCCCTAAGTCATACAATCCACGAACCCAACACGAAATTTGTAGGTTAGGGTTTACTGTAATCATGTTTTGGGTCAAAATAAGTTGACCTGTTTTGACAAGTTTAATAAATGAGTTATGTTCAGGTTTAACCCATATAATCGTATAACCTTAACTCGACACAACACGAACCCAACCGGCAAACAAGAATTGCCACCGCTAGATACTATGGACTAAGTCCAATAAGCAGTTAAAACCACACTAAAACAAGAGTACCAAACATGAAATTAACACGCTGAACTGAAGTTAAGAATTTAGATTATTTTATTTTTCTACCGTCTTGCGATTTCTTTTCCTTTTATTAATATGTTTGAAGCAAAGTAAAAAGTTTCTGAATGAATATGGGAATGGTACGGCACGCCTCACCATCACTATCATCAAACCTCTAATCTCTAAATTATACATACATACGATTTTTTGATGATGTCAGCTTGCTAAGTAGGTAAAATCTGGGTGTTATAGTACGGACCTGGGTTTAAAACCCATCTTCACCTAGTAATACATTCACCACTAATGTTTACCTAAAAAAATTCAAGAAGCCGTTTCTCCGAAGATTCAGTTTTTTTATGTGGACAGCATCTCTTGGAAATCTTGATGATGAGATTGCAGAAAAAAGCCCCTTGCTTGGGAGGTACGTAGAGTGAATAAAGGGATTTCGGGGTTGGGTGCCTTATCCGGACCTCACCACTTTGATCTTCTCTTTGAAACCTAAAACACCAAGTTCTAGAAGAAGACTGTTATGGAGAATTGTATCTGCAGCCGTGTGCTGGTCAATATGGCTAAAACGGAATAAGAGTCTTTGAAAGCATTGCAATGTCCTCTTCCTACGTCTACAAGCATGTAAAAGAGATAATTGTACTGTGGTGATTTTTATGTAAAGTTGCCTTTCTTCACAGCTTGGGGGAACTTAGAAAATATTGGAACGAGATTATAGGCTGCAGCCCGTTGTAGGTTTTCTTTTGTTCCTTATAGGCCTGATTTGGGCTAGGGGCAGATTTGTACTTCTTCCTTGTTCTTTGGCTCCCTTGGGGGTGGCAGTGTTTTTTCTAGGACTGTCAATGGTCAAAGACGAATCCAATATAAGCATATCCATTTTTGTATTTGTTTATTTAATCAAATATTGGATCGGATTCGAATATTTTATGGATATTTATGAAAACAGTAAGGACCTAGGAATTATAGAGATAGAAGATGATTGAAAGATCAACGAGTATAGGACCTGTCTATTGGAGCTTTCTTTCATTCAAATTGGGAGTGCGAGATGAGAAATGGGTTAAGGTTAAGGTTATAGTATTCATATGTTGTATACTACGTAACATGTCCTACAATATTATAATATAAAGACTAATTATATATTAATTTCAAAGGATACAGATATTTAGTTGAATGGTCAAATTGGATATAAATACATTGGAATCAAATATTATTGGATCGAACACGGATAATAATTGGCTGGTTGACAGCCCTAGTTCTTTCTCTTTTGCTTACCTTATTTATTTTTGTTTAGGGATTCCTTATCCCTTTTTTCTTTTCAATGCTAAAGTTTTTTATTCAAAAAAATAATAATAACTGACTAACTAAGAAGCTGTTCATATGGCCTGATCTTAAAGAGTTTTTAAATAATGTCACAGCAAATGGTTTTACAAGACTGCAAAATACATCTTATAAACAAAAAGTCCCCTAAATCAATATAGCAAAGAGTTTTGTAACCACCAAGGCACGAGGCTAGTCAATCAGAAATGGAAAGGAGAAGGACGAATAGGATGTAGGAGTAGATTTTTGGTTATTGAAGACTTGGTAAGAAGAAGAGGGAGGAGAAGAGAAGAGAAGGGAAGAGAAATCATATGGAGTCAATAGATTACTCCCATATGTAATGACATATATTCAAAAATGGGAATATACAATACAACAGATATTTATAAATATACCCATATACACCAATGTACAAGTATACATTTACATATTGTACCCATATATAACAGCATTCCCCTTCAAGCTAGTTGTAAATGTTGTAAATATCAAGCTTGCCAACAATTCAACTAAAACTAGGACTATATAAATCCTGGACAAACAAATCTGCTAACTGGTTTTCAGTAATCACAAAAGGGACACATATTTGTCCAATATGCAATTTTTCCTTGAAGAAGTGTCTATTCACTTCAAAATGTTTGGTCTTGTTGTGGGCCTCGGTTTTTATACGATGGTGAACCTCTTAGAAGAGAATCCACATATTATAGATTAAACCCAAAATGACAAGGAGTAGCCACCAACCTTTTTAAAGATATGGTTGAACATCTATATCTAGAAAATAAAATTTTTTTTTAAAAATATCATACTCCTAATAATTAAACTAGTCAACTTAGAGGTTCTAGAAAAGTAGTTTGATTGTAAACCAAGGAAGGTGTTAGGCACATTGGTTCACCTACATGCACGATAATCTATTTAAACCAATTCTAACATAGGATTTATTTATATTTATGATGTGTTAAAAAGTGAGTTCTATTTTGAAAATAAGTGTCATGTATGTGCAAGTGGATTACCCTAACTAATTAGTGTGGGTGTGTGTACATGAGTTAATAGTAATGGTAACCCAACCTATGTGATTGACAATTCCTTGAAATAGGTTCATATGGTTAAGAACAAGTCACTAAGCGACTCGTTAGGTATAGTTTTTGTGTTATTCCCTATGATGCAAACAATATTTACTATGTATGAGGATGAATATTATTCATCTCTTAATGAATCTAGCTTATATAGTAATGTGTTTATTTGCAATACACGCTTAATGGATTCACCTACTTGAGTGTAAAGATGTGTCACCTCCTATGAGAACGTGAGCTAGTTCTCTAGAGCACTCATGAGTATGCAGGTATGACGTATTGCTAAAATAATGCTAACATGATAGAACAACAAAGATTGTAGGTAAGAAATGTGGATAACATACTCAATTGATTCATAGAAACAAAATCCAATTCATAGACCCAAGGTCCACCTGACTTCCATGGGTTGTAGAGTGTTTTTCCAAGAGTTGATTCATAGTCTTCGAACATCAATGCCTATACATTTCTTACTTCGTTCTTTGTGTATAAATGTCATTTGACGATTTATTTTTATATGTTGTAAATGTTTTATGTGATTTATAGATTTTACATGTTTTGCATGTGTCTTTGAATTTTGAAGTGATATCATGCTTAATTCATTTTGATTCAATTTTGAATCTCGTTGGAGATCGTAATAAATTTAGTATATATTAAATACATATTTAAAACTGAATCTCATAATAAGTGAGTGTGGGTTATAATATTATGTAACATTTAAAGGCCTTTAAATGTGTTGTTACTATTCCATACGTTGAAGCAACAAAAGTTGTTGCCAACTTTTTTGTGTGTGGATGAAGTTTTCCTCATTAAGAAGAACACACGCACATTGTGGGGAGGGGGGGGGGGCTTATTTTGAAGGATGTTTATAGAATGTATGTGCACACAAATAGAGAAATAAGATTGTTTTTCTAATTTCTTTGGGGGTTTTAGAGTCTACACACCAGAACTGTCCCAGTTGTTCATTTGCAAAATTCCAATATTGTGCAGAGCATACAGAGGTTATTGGTGTTTTTTATGGAGGTGGACATCAAAAACATTCATTTTAAGGACAATGGATTACCACGAGAGGCACAAACGATAAGTCACTATAACCTGTTATTTGTTTCATTTAAATCTTATACATATTAAATACCTACATATATTTTGTTACTATATATGATTTATGGGGATATTACTTCAAATCAGAAATTTGATTTATAGAATAACCGGTCTAAGAGTTGTATCTACATTGAGATATGCATCCATATATAGAACTAGAAATATTTTAATATTAGTTTTTTGTGAAATAAATTTTATGATTATGAGTCACATCAGTTAAAGAGACAATGTGGTTGAACATCGCTTCTGATATTGTACTCCATAGTTGATATAATACATCAAATTATGAGTGAAAACCAACATTTTCTACTCCCAAAACAGTTGTTAGAAGATAGAGAAAATAAAAGAGTAAAGAAGAAAACACCACAGGAATAATATAGGCATAAGAATGGAATGGTGGAACAAGATTTAGATAAAGCTTTGTTGATGGTGCTTGGGGTCAAAACCCACCTATTGGGGGGTGCTCTAATGGTATAGTAATTTTTTAGCAAGATTTTTAGTTGAAGAAAGGATGGTTTAACTCAATTTGTATAGAAGGGGATCAAAACCCAAGTCGAGAATTAAAGATAATATGATCATGATGAATATTGCATTTAGTTATAGCACCTCTGCATAATATCTCGTCATGTGTATACAGAGTTCTACGAAGCAGACCCTTCTGCAAAGCCCATGGCGAGAGAGAAAGGGAAACTCACTTGTACTGCCATAGCTGGAAACGCTCCTATGAATTTCTACTTTGTAGCCTATGGGATGGCGAGTGGAAGAAGGAAAAAAGAATCTATTCTCTGTTGAACCAAACACCAAAACATTGAATTTCTCGAGAAAATCTTTCCTTTCTACCTTTCCTGCACACCAAACAGCAAAAGCGAGAAAGAACAAATAGCCTTCAAAAATAGTCCAACATCGAGGAAATAAAAGAAGTTAAGTTGTTTATAAGTCTTGTGTTGGCATAACTAGCATGCCGGGCTGGGTAACGCTGGCTTGTAACCTTAGTGTGGGCAAATAGGTTCCAAACGGCTAGGTCTAATGGGGCTAAGGATCTGGCTCGCCCATTTCAAGGTGGGAGTTGGTCTAAGTGGCTCGGGCGAAGGCTCGGATAATGTGTATCTTAGAGAGGAGGAGGGCACCGCGTCAGGCTGGCTTCACAGAGCAGCGAAAACCTCCCTCTCTCGCCGGTGGAAGGATAACGGGACGGTGCTCCTCTTTAGAACCGATCCAAACGGACCACTACCCTTTTTTTGGTTGGGGATTTTTGCCTTCGAAAGAAATGGATTGGTTCTTAATAAATCGAAGGAGGACAGATGTTCATCTGTCCACGATGGTGTCCATTTTAATCCATGTGAAGCCACGGTGTCCTGGACAAAGGCTTTCTGGAAATCGAATGCAGGGGGAATTTAAGAGTTCTTTAAGGGGCCCCACTAAATCCGTGCCCAGCATAGAGTAAAAGCACCTTGGATTGGGTGCGAGTCCTTAATGAACGACTAGGGTCCACCCTGCATCAGGGTAGACACATCAGTGCTGAAAAGTGAAAAGCACTCCCCAAAAAGTGAGATCACTTTTTCGGCACTGATGTGTCCGCAGCTCATCTCTTATGCAAGGCAGACCCTAGTCGTTTAAGGGGTCGCACCAAATCCAAGGAACTTCTACCCTATACCCAGCACGGATTTGGTGGGCCCTTAAAGAACTCCAAAAGTCCCCCCACATGCAGGGGGACACATAGCGCCAAATACATAGAATATAGCACACTTTTTAATCCAAAATTCTGTCACTTAAGCCAAATACTTTCTTCCTAGTAGCCTAATTCCATTAAAAAATAAGAATGAAAAACCTAATCCCCTGTAGCTAGCAGTGGTATTTTTTCTGTAGCTTTTTGTAGCATGAACAAAATACTATATATGTATACAGGCCGCTACAAATTCTGAGTAGGCAGTCTTGTGCTTTAAAATTTTAAAGAGGTGGTCATTAGTACAAATAGGCCGTTAGACCACTCTAAAATCCTTAGGCCCAGTCTGGTTGCCATGAAAAGATTTTCTCGAAAAATCATTTTTAAGCTGTCTGATTGTCATGACAAGTTAGTTTTTTCATGTTTTTCTTATGATTCTTTTCTTTTCATTTCTACACAATTCATGGCAACCAGACTGGGCCTTAGGATTTGGTGCGCCCCCCATACAAGGGGGGGCACATCACACGGATTTACACCCCCACCCCAAAATGCATATATCACTTTTCAACGTGATGTGTCCCCCCCTGCATGCAGGAGGTCAGGTTACCAAATCCCAGCCACTTAAATAAGAGTTCGAAACATGAGACTAACACGCTAAACTGAATTTAAGAATTTAGATTTTATTGTTTTCCTTCCATCTTGCTTATTCTTTTCCTTCAATAAACATGGCTGAAGAAAAGCTTCTGATAGAATATGGAAATGGTCAGTCATTCCTCACCATCACTATCACCAAGTCTCTCTTTGTCCAAATTACACATACATAAATGGTTGAACCCGGAGGAAACTACCAGATAGATATCATAAACGAAAAGTCCCCTGAGACAAAATAGCAAAGGGCTTTACAACCACCAAGGGGCAAGGCCAGTCAATCAGAAATGGGGAAGGGAAAGGACGAACATGAAATAGAAAACCAGAAGAAAAGCATGTGACATCGGCCAGAGACAATCCTAAGTCTCCTATATTAACATGCTGCACATACTCAAGAGTATGTAAATTTCATCCCTGAGTAACCATATTGCATCTCTTAAAGTAAGTCTACCAAATGAACAAGTCCAAGCTTCAAGAAACCAAAACTCAGCCACAGCCAGATTGACTCAAGTGATATCCTCTTTCCCTTCCCTTTTTTTCTTCTTTTTTTTTTTTTTTTTTCATTTTTACCCCCACATTACTTAAGTCACATATTCTAAAATAGCAGTAAATTTTTTTAGAAGCACTAATCAAAGAAAGTTCATGATTTTTTTTTGACCCAATCAAAAATGACCCCATCCAGGATTGCGGAGTTTGACTTACATAAGTGGTGGGTTCATGGCATAAAGTAAAAAACCCAAATAAAACAACAAACAGAGTACAAATACAAACCCATCAAAGTTAATAATGTAAATTTCAATCAACAATTTATAAACTGAAGTGCTCGTTTATAATACCTTTAGAAACCCTTGCAAATCCTTGGGCTACTTCCTCCATATCTCTGAGTTTTACAACCTCCCTCTTTATCTGATTCACTCTGTTCACAACATTGGTAAGTAGAGCATCACAGTCACTGTCAGTGATTGATGATGCGCGATTTGCCAGTTCAGACCTCTCCAGATCAAGCTGTTGATACAAACCAAGAAGAAAATCTTTTTGAGCATAAAGCCTTTCCTCCGCAATTCTATATTCAGATTCCTGGGATTTCCTCAACGATTGGAGGACCTGATTAATCTCATCCTCAAGTTTCACAGATGCAATTCGATGGTCTGAAGTTATGTATACAGGTTGTTGAGATCGTCTTGGTATGTTACTGAGTTCTAGAGGGACTTCTGAACCTGTATTGAAATCCAGACCATCTTCACCATTTGCAACTTCTTGAGTCCCTAACAAGGTTGTACCTTGACCATTTGCATCTTCTTGAGTCCCTAACAATGTTGTGTTATTTTTCAAGATGAGACATCTCTCCCATGTTAGAAAGCAAATGATTCGAAATTTATTGACGAATAAACAGAGTGCACTACTAAAGGAGATTAGAGAATTTTGAAATATAATGAAGAGTGCGTCTTCTAAAGTATCAATCCTTTGGTATGATGCCTCAATTTAAACACAATGATTTATCTTTTTTCTTTGCTCTCTTAGAATTTATTATGTGTCATAATGGGTACAGAAACACAATAACAACAAGAATAATAGTGAATTATGAATGATGGGTATTGCAAGCCTTGGTTTTTTAGAATGGGCTAGAGTTTAGATGAAACTAACCTGTGGAAACAGCTGAGGTGTGGTCTTCCACTTTCCAAATTTCCTCAAGATAAACCCCACGTTTAAGCTGATGTAAATATCAAATGGTCATGCTGCTGGTTGAGAAAACGAGATAAAACTGACTTTGGAAAAGAACCCCATTACTATGACACTGCCTACAATAGATCAACTTTACCTTTGTCATGGCCACCTCCATATTATTCAGCAATTTCTTTGCAATCGCTCGCTGTGAGCCACGCAAAATGCACAACCCCATGTTTAATATCTTCTCAATGTCATCCTGAGAGTCAAGAGATTCACAGGTCTGCAGAAGCCTTGTAACATGTGAAATGAGATCTGTCTTCTTATCACAACGTCTACAATAATACTCCACATCTAATCCAATGCTTCCTCCAACTGTCCCAGCCATGTATGAACGAAGAGCACAGTCGATGTGTGCAACATGCCCACAAATAAAACTCTCATCCACCCTTGCTTCACATCTAATAAAACTATAACCTCCATACGACCAATCAATAGTCTTAGAACAAAGTATACAACAACAATCACGACAAAAACCAGGTTCACTGCAGCAGAAATCACAATTAATGGCTGATTGTGGGTAGGTCCTTGCTTGTAGTTGGAGACTGCACATCTTATTTCTAGCCCTACAATCCATAATCCCAGGCTGCGACTCAGACCCAGCCATATTTTCCTCAGTAAGCATGTCACAGAGAGTAACCCCCTCTACATGTCCCATAGCACGAAAAAATTATTACAGAATATAAGAAAATCCATGTTAACAAATCACATCTTGTGCAAAGACTGTAACCTGGATTTAGGGTTTCTACAAATCCTAGGATCATCCAACATGTATTTGAATTAAAATAAAATAAAATGTTTAAAATTCAGCAACTTCTCATTTCTTGATGCTTTAATGATGTGAAATAAGAAAGGAGGATGTAAAACAGCTCAAGATCAATCTTGAACCTTTTACCCAAAAAAAAGATCAATCTTGAACCTCAAAAATCTCAGTTTTCCACCAGATACTCAACCTAGATTGCCTCTTGTCTAGCCTCCACAAGAAGAGAAAAAAAAAACCCCAAGCTCTCACTCAGCTAACAATTATGACAGAAGGCTATATGGAGGGGACATAATGGGGCTTATATTAAATGACTAAATTATTGAGGGGAGATAAAGGAGCTAATATTAGATTTATCCAATCAACAAACAACTAAATTTTGCAAGAAGAAAAGGAACTCAAAGGTCCCCAGATCCAAAAATCAACTGCTTATACACAATATAGGATTAGGTCTAAGTACCTAATCATGCATGATTTTGATCACAAGTTCTGAGATGCTTCACGGATTGTAGTAGTTGTTGAGTGTATATTCTATTCGTGAAACATATATGAGCAAGTGTGTTCTAGATATCTGGGGGTTGCATTGTTATATATGAGCATGTCCTGGTTTAATACAGGTTAGGCTTGATTTCAGTGGATGCAATCAATTTCTAAGTTTACATCAAGGATGTATTTTTTAGATTATCAATCTTGTCATTCGCTTTTACACAGGACATGCATTTTCCTAGAAATCACCAATTCAATTAATGGATCTAAATCTTTCCCCATGGAAGATTGCACCATGCGAAAGTACTCCGCAGAAACTCATAATTGATAAACTATAAGATTGTAAGCTCAATGAGACTATGAAAGAACCTGAATGGAAACATAGGGCACATTAGAAAGTAAGACATCGGATTACAACTTGCTTTCTTACCCTCCCATCACAATCTCTAACACACACACACACCCTCAAATTTAGACAAACAACATAGTAGACTAAAAGGCCACGAAAAATCAAGACCATAATACAATAAATTTTAGCTGGCTCATGAAGAACTCCAACCAGTTTAATCAATGGATCTAAATCTTCCCCATGGAAGATTGCACACTGCTATAGTCCCCAACTAACCACTCATATTTGATAAACTATGATATTGTAACTCAAACAAGAAAGCACGTAAGATTGGTTCAAGAACAATTGAAAAAAAAAGCAAGATTTCCTAAATCCACAATGACAAAGCACTAAAAGAGAAAACCACAAATTTCAACAAAGAAAATTCACGTATCTGTCTTCCCCCACTTTGTGTCCTTTTACAATTTACACTTATTTATTTCTAAATTTTAGATAAAGAAAGAAAAAAAAAATTGCCTTCGTTTTGTCCGAATTTTCCATATATGCTAGGGCCACATCCTACATCAGATTGTAAACTCATTTAAACTGTGAAAGATCCTTGATTTAGTTAAATCAACCTGACAAAGATCCTAAACGAAACATATGGCAGTCCAAACGTAGACTTCCAAAACATAGTGGAAGTGTTTACACCAGAAAATTACCACCAGAAAGCAATGGCTACAATCAGGCCATGTGGCGACATCATAAAGTAAATCATGATGAAATGTTATCGGTGGAAGCAAGAGAGTTAGTTACATAACATAGGTGGGTCCCTGTTAGTAGTGGAATTTGAAATTTAAAATGAAAACCACCATTTACAATAGATGGAGAAATTCAATTGGAAGAATTTCACAAAAACAGTTATCAAGACATATGGCAGAATGTGATTAGTAAAAAGTTAAGGTCAGAAAGGCGCAAGTTATGTGAATAGCTGGCAGAAGATTATTTGAGGAAAGTCAGAGAAAGTTACAAGAACATGTGGCAAAGAACAGTGAAGATACATGGAGGAAATCGAATAACTACTCTGAAGCCAATAAATAGAGAGGCTTAGGCAACAGAAAGACATCCTCGCTCAATCAAACATCCAAAACTTATTCTCTAACAGAACCAATTACTCAACAACTCGATCATGTCTACAACTTGCAAGAAATCAATCCTTATTGTTTAAGTTTACAAATTCTCCTTAGGAGTAAAACTGTGCTGTGTATTCAAATCTTCCAAACTTTTAGTAACCATGCTTACCTTGTATCAGTTCAAATTTTTCGTTCTCTCAAAGTTATGTTGGCTCTGCGAGCTTAAGCATTGCATGATGGGATTCTATCCTGAAATAAGTATTTAACTTTAGTTCTAATTTACTCAAATAATTAAACATCTTCCTTCTTATTCATTCTGATTAGTGAAGTCCTTGTTCTTACAAGGCAAAAAAAATCTGCAGAGGTATGAACACTCCCACTCGTAATCACCTGGTTTAATATTGGTAGTTGAACAAACCGCCTAGAGGAAATTCTTCTGATTGTTCTGTTTGAATTGGCGCCTGGGGTCACAAGAAAAAAGACCAGCTTTGTGCTGACTCAGCACTGGCACGCCCAAGACTAACTTTTTGGTTAACACCTTTTTTTGGCACGCCCAGTGGGACAACCAAAATGGCTCCAATAAGGAGCAAAGATCAAAACCAAAACAATGATGAGGGTAATCAAGAACCTCATCAAGAGGAGTCCTAGGAACCAATGGACGTACCCAAAGAGGAAGGTTCTACCTCTCATCAAGTGAAGATGAATTCTTTTGCAGATTCCATCAATGGCCTAAATACCCGCATGGATCAAATGTAGGACAACCTATTTAGGATAGATGCACTTTTTGAGAACAATGGCAGCAAACCACAATCTCCACCTCCACATGAGAGAGAGAATGATCAGAGGCAGCCATTCTTTGTAAGAAGAAATGATTTGTATGAAGACGGTAATGACAATGCTGGAAACAGAAGAAACGGCCGAAATAACAGTCACAATAACTGTCAGAACAGTCATAATGACTGTCATGCTAGACCATTTGTCCCCTATAACCGAAATTGATGCAGCACAACCCAAAGTTACTAATTGAAAAACTCAATCGAGTCAAGGCTGAAGTGGAGAAGATATAGAGGCTTTCGGGTAGGGGTTGGATAATTGAATTAGTTACAGAAGGATCAAAATAGAGTCTATTTGAAGGAAAACAACAGGTAATCAGTAGGGATTGTTTATAAGTTTGAAACTGTTCAAAATACCAACCGTTGTGGATGAACATAGAGGTGGAACAGCAGAGTGTTATAGGTCAATGAGTAACTAATCCAGTTCAGAACAGTATTCAAACAGTAGGCGGCAATAGGGTTTAAACAGGTTCTGTTCTAGGCTACACATCAACAGGGTGAGGATGGCGTTTTAGGGATTCGAGACTGGAGCAAACATCCACTGTTGTAGGGTTAGTTATGGGTAATACAGCAGGGTTATCAGAAGATAATTCTGGACCGATTCTGGAAATTAAAAGAAATCAGAATTCATTATTTAGATATGAGGGAGAAAGATATGATTAAGGAACTGTTTCACAGGGGCTAATTTAGGTTGAAACAATGGTATTTGAAGGATTACCCTGTGGGAAAGATTGTGGAGCTTATGAGGGAATGAAAATGGCTGTACGATGGGGTCAGGTAGGTGTTTTACAAATCTAGGTGCATTAATCACTCAAATCATGTTAATATCTCAATTTTCATGCTGCCAACTACCTGGGAATGAAATTTCCAGCACCCAGATAACAGAAACTGGATTGATTGGGGTGCCGCAGGTGAAAACCTCGGGAATGAAAGGTTTTCTTTAATAAAACAGCAAAGGGACTATGAATAGCAGTGTCGCAGGGCAAGGATGTAGGAAGAAGTGAGATTTTCTTATGGGAAGCAGTGAGGGAATAGAGGGAAATTGAGGTGCACGTTGAGTTCAACAACACATAAAGAGGATGAACTTTTGAAAGGATTCAAGGTCCTTTAATGGCTAATTTTGCAGGAAACAGTAAGTAAATATGAAGGAAAAGAGAACAAAAAAGAAGGGAAGAAGAAGAAATAGTACTTGTGGGAAGGCCCTACCCACACGACCACACCTAGGAAAACCCTACCTAGGCTTTACGCTTTAGGCACAAACTTGAAGAAGGAGCACCAGTTGTGGAAGAGAACTACCAAATCGCGGAGCGAAAACCCATAAATTTTATTAGTTGTATCATGTCGATTACACTATGGTGATTTCCCTTTTAAAGACTCAAAACAAAAAATTAAAAGAAACTAACTAATTTAGAAACTGGACCTAAACATTACTCTTGCTAAAAGACTTACCAAAAGACATGCTAAAATCCACATTCCAAAGCCCAAAACGTGGGCCTCAATCAAAGTGGTTGACCAACACTCATTTGAATAATAATTGTGCTGTCCAAAAACCCCAAAAACATTAATAGGAATTCCCTTCATGTCCTAAACTCTAATAATACATAAAATAACAATTAAAACAATAAAATAACTCTAAGAAGCTTTTCATCAACAACATAACTCCTCTCTTGAAGTGAGATCAAGTGTCCCTCCATGGTTTTCTCGTGTGGACCTCACCAAGCCATGTCTGGGTCCCACATTGCCTCCAATGTCCACATCAAAAATCCACTGCCAAATGGTAACGGTGGAAATGGGAGACAACATGGGGGGTAGCCGCCAAACTTTCAACCAGAGGAGAGATTCGACGGGTGGCCACCAACTCCCCCACCAAACGATGGATTCAGGGGGCAACAACAACAAAATCCTCCACCTGGGGGCAAATCAATATAAGCCAATGGAAGAACCACTGACCTATGGATTTCCTCCACAAGGAAAAATCACTCAACCTATGGATAGGGTAGAAGTTATCAATATTGTAAATGAGGTTGTCGGCCAAAATCCTCATCGAAGGATTAATAGGCCGATATACCGCAGTAAACCATAGCCTAAGTGGGTGGATATATGCCAAAGGGTTATAGAGTCCCAAAATTCTCCATTTTCTCATGAGAAAAAAATCAATCCATAGTGGAACACATTGGTTGCTATACTATGCAATGTGGAGAGGCATCTGTCAACAACTATCTTATCTCAAACTTAAATCGTTTGAGAATTTGTTAACAAGAATAGCCTTTGCTTGGTACATTAATTTACCTGCTAACTCTGTGTGTTCCTAGCAAGATATGGAAGAGTGATTTCATTCACAATTTTTTCAGATAGAGCCAGAAGTTTCAATGGCTGATCTTTCGCAATTAAGACAGCTTCAAGGAGAAATTGTCGAAAGATACCTGGCACAATTCAAACATGCTAAAAATAGATGTTTGATGGCTTTACTTGAATCAAAATTTGTCAATCTGGCCATGAATGACCTTGAGATAGAGTTGCAAAAGACGTTTAAAGGTATGGAATTTGAAGACATGTTTGAATTGTCCACTCGAGCCACCAGATATGAATGGCTTTTGCGAGAGAAAACCAACGACGGAATTCTTCCGCTAGAACGTATTACGCCAATCCCAACAACGAGATCAATGTGGCAGAACACTTTGCATAAAAAATCCGTTGAGAATAATGTTATTGGTTCCCAAAAAGACTCTATACGACATTGGGAAGCATTATTCTTTTGGTATAACAAAGGCGGGAGAAATATTTAACCATTTGTTGACGGTGAAATTCATTAAATTGGCTAAAGGATACATAATTCCTTTGGCTAAAGAATTGAAACGTTTTGACTATTGCAAATGCCTTGGGTCAAAGACCCATTCTACCTTGAATTGTGTGGTTTTCCGTAACATTATTCAGGAAAACATCGAAGTAGATCCATTTCCATCGACTATCCCATTACATATGGCTTCCTTAAGTTTTAATATGAAGAAACGGCCAAGGAATAACCCCAGGCTGAAAATTGATCTCAGAAGAAACTTTAAGAGCAAGGAAGATGCAAACACAAATGGTGGAAAGAAAAAAACATTAGAGGTCCCAAAACCACCGAAGGAAATTCGATCGGTTGTGGTAAGACTAGTTGAGGATGATCAAAAAAAAGAAATTCTATCCTAGTCCTGCCATCTATGGAAGGATCTGTTAAACATGCCAACAAAGTTTGGTAGGACCAAACACTAGACGTATGCATCCTTTCATAAAAGAACAAACTTCTTCACGATTTCCTTCATGGGCAAAGAAATGTAGCTAGAATTGGACCAGACATGGTTCTCATCAGGAGAAGAGGAGAAAACATCTTGTGCAAGAAAGTCCTCCAGTGTGCAAGCAGTGGATCAAACTTCCTCCTTAGCCAATTGGTTAGTGGTCAAGAGTTTTTCATCCTAAATTTCCACCACGAATGACTAAGACGCAGAAAAAGTGGCAAAGGAAAAGAGCGGCAAAATGAAAGATCAAAATTGAGCATACGTCTTAAGGGTGTATGAAATTAATCTTACTACAGAGAAAGAAAAAAAGTCCAAAGAGGTATGACCCTGCCAGAGCAAAGCAGGAACTAGAGAAAGGAAAAGCACCAATTCATGATGGGGTTAACATGGAAGAAGAACCTTCCATCGAAGAAATCTTAGCAATAGCGAAACTACTAGAAAGTGATGACTCAAGGAAGGAAATGGAGTTGAGTCTGAAGGAACAAGAAGATTGCATAAGTCATGCAAAATCCCGCAAGCAATGTTAGAGACACAATCCTCTACAACGAGTTCCGGCAGTGGAATTGCATCCAATTATTAAACCTTGGCCATTTAGCAGATGGGCAATGGATTTAACAGGGAAACTAAACCATATTTCTTCCAAGTTACATGGTTATGTGATAGTGGCTATAGACTACTTCACCAAATGGGTAGAAGATAAACCCATGAATAAAATAGAACAAAGTCATATCATCCAATTCATTAAAGAAGTTATTATATACAGATTAGGCCTACCAGAATGATGCAAACATTGAAGACCAAGTAGGACCCACAAGTGCCATGGTGGGGTCCATACATGGATAACATGGGAAGCCACCTTGCCATGTCAAGTCCTTTAGTAGTCTTGATTTTATGTTTTTTCCTTAGTTTTTTATGTTTTTAGGTGTTATAGAACATAAGGGGTATTTAATTATTTGTTTAAGGGTATTTTTATCTCCAGGCTATTATTATTATTATTATTATTATTATTTTTGAGAGAGAGAGAGATAAAAGGATGCACTTTATTGAAGCAAAACAAAGAAAAGAAATAGAATAAAAACATCACCAAGGAGGTGAAGAAACACTGAGAAGAAAAGCAAGAAGAGAAAAAGAAACAACAACAGCGAGCTACATATCCTCACATCAGATAGAATACCACGAAATTTCGTCAAAATCAACCCCAATGACTACCCAATCAAACAAAACTTTGTAGATGAATAAAATGAGCTCCGCTTTGGAGCGAACCCTATCCTCAAAGATGCGATTATTTCGTTCCTTCCATAAACCCCAATAGTTGGCGCCAGAAAGAGCACACCAAATGATGAGAGGCATCCTATCAATATCTTTAATCCACCAGCCCCGCAACAAATCCTGGAAATGATCCGAGAAAACCCAAGAAACTCAGAGATGAGAAAGGAAAAAGCCCCAAACCCTGTTAGCCACAGGACAATGCACAAAAATATGGTTGACTGTCTCCTCCTCATTCCTACACATAACACAATAGTTTGCCAAGTTCCATCCCCTCCTCATTCCAGGCTATTATTTATGTTTTAGAAAGAAGAGAGGATCAATTGTTATTTTGGGAAGGGGGAAATTGACAGGAGGAGATTTTAGAAGGACTGATGGCTATAAGAGCAGCCCTCTCTTGTGTAATAAAATCAATGATGGAATTAAAAATTTCTTTCAAATCTTGAAGACACTGGCTACAAAAGAAGAACATATAACTGGTTTGACT
Source organism: Platanus orientalis (assembly GCA_025762735.1). NCBI lineage: Eukaryota > Viridiplantae > Streptophyta > Magnoliopsida > Proteales > Platanaceae > Platanus > Platanus orientalis. The sequence continues at coordinate 1,773 of JAOXJP010149752.1, read as the reverse complement.
ACTAGGTGAGACTCCTAGTCGTGACTCGTGAAGTGAGACTCCTCAAATCTCTTCTACTTCTTCTTCCTCATCTTCTCCTCCTTTCTTTGCTTCTCTTTTCTCTTGATTTTCACTTGCTGTTTTCATTGAACCAAGAGGAATACCCACTAAACCTTGTGGCTAATCAACCCAATCCCTGCTAATTCTTATGCCCTAGCTTAAACCTAATCCTTGGACATCCTATGAATGTACCATAACCCCTAAAGGAGTTTCATGAACAAGATTTTGCTCACCCCCAGTGGCCGAAATATAAAACCCCATCCACACCACCTGTCCACCATTAAATCCTGCACCATATTCCCCAAACTTTGGTCGTAGAAATCAACTAAACCCTCATACATTGGCCTTAGTCCATCGTTAAACCTATTACCCCTTGCTGGTCACCCTTTACAATCCTAATCTACATCCATTCATCAAGTCTGTAGCCATCTTAGACAAAGAACCCTTGTATTCTTCGATTCCACCTACCAGCTGTTAGTTAAAACACCTGGCTGAATACGAACCAGAATCTTGAAGCTAAGAAACCCTGTGCAGAACCCTATTAACTTCAGTCTCTAACCTTGTGGTAATCCCTCTCATGCAGCCTAAGTTATTGTCTAATTAATCCTTGAACTTAGTCCCTGTATAACCATATCTAGCATCTGTAGACCCTATTAAACCTACTCGTCAGTCCCCATTTAGACATCAGCTAATCCTTGACTCAGACTAGTAAGTGTACCCTGTTTTACCTTGTCTTCATTCACTCTTTTTTTTCTTTTTATGAATAACGACTTTAAAGGAAAAAGAAAAATAGGAATACAAAGCGGCAAACCACATTGTCTTCATTCACTCTGTTTACAGCCTATTACCCACTGATTCAGCTCTGTTAGTTCAGACCAATGGCAACTGTTCTTTAACTTGATCAGCCCCTTGCTCATCTCTTGAGTCTCCATCTTAAGCCTGAAGGATACATCATACTCCTAAGTTTTTTTTCTGCTGTTAGTTCCCTTATCCATTAACCTGATACCCTGCTGACCCAAAAGCCTGACCCATCCAGATCTAACAAACCATCTTTACTGTACTATTTAAAGTGACTCTCTAATCCTTTTACAACCTATCTCAGTCCCTGTTATTTCTGACAGCTTATAGCATGATGTGTTAATACTTATCTCACAAGGTAGATTCGTTGTTTTATCACTTTTCTTGTTATTGAATGTTGTTGTCCCATGATTTTATATACTCCATAATTGGCTATTTGGGTACTTTGATGTTGAACTGAAGATCTGGGCGATTGAACACTATAGAAAGGTATATCTTGGTCTATTATTGTATTTTCTGTTGGTTAAGAGCTGAAACTTCCTCTTTGTGGTCAAGGATTATATGATCTGGACTGTTGGGTTAGTTGAACTCTGACTTGGTGCTATTCAGCCCCTTTCAAATGTTGCTATTGATCCAATAAATTGAGTGTAATCTCTTCTAGTACTTTTGTGGGCCCATAACCCACAGGGAATCAGCCCATCACTAGGTTGTCCTGCATCACAAAATCTATTACTGCAGATATGGGAACTGTATTTACAGGCCAAGATTTGAAACAATTTGCGGAGAATTTTGAATTTAAATTGTCATATTCTACCCCATACTATGCTCAAGCCAGGCAGGCAGAATCCTTAAGGATCTTTTGAGAAAGACCATAAAGGATAAACCAAGATCCTAGCATCAAAATTTTCTGCAAATTTTATGAGCATATAATACATC
>JAOXJP010149741.1:0-13142 GCA_025762735.1 Platanus orientalis | reverse complement strand
TACTTATTTGTTAATCTATGAGGGTTTATTGAGTTCACTTCACTTGATAGGTAGATCTATGAGATTATGTGAGTTTTCATACATGATGTGTCACTTCCATTGAATTCCTACCATCTTTTTCTTGCTTCAATATGATTGGTATTTTAGTTTTTTTCACCCTATGATTGTTAGTCTATGAAGTTTTGGTGGGTTTACATCATTTTATTTAAATATTTATGAGATTTTCGTGAGTTTACATACTTGGTATTCTACTCCTTTGTTCTCTTACAGATTTCTTCATGATTATCCCTTGTTTTGATTAGTAATTTGATTTATATATCACTTGATGGCAAAAATTTTTAAGTTTTGTAGGATTTCATCACTTGATTTATAAATCCATGAGATTATGTGAGTTTTCACACAAGATATGCTACTTTCTTGAATTCTTGTCATTCTATTCATTGGAAATCCTTAATTTTGGTGAGATTTCAATTTATCTTCATTTTTTGTTGTCTTGTGGTGAAAGTTTTGTAAGTTTCCTTGATCCAAACACTAAATCCATAGAGGATTAATGAGTTTTCAAGTTGATTGCTCTACCCTTATTATTTATCTGCACGTTTCTCTATTTTGGTTGTCATTTTAGGTGAGATGACAGATTTTCATTACTTCTTGCTCAATCTATGTGAGTTTGGTGATTCCAATTATTCTATAAAGTGATTTCTCCAATATGCCTTGCCTTGGTGGAAGACTTGTTTACATAAAATTTTGGATTCTATATGTGTATGGTTAAATCTACTCCGATTGGAACATTTTTTAGTTAAGATTTAATCATTTAATTTTGCTACCATAATAAATTCATTGAAATCCTAAGTTTCTCTCTATGATTAAATGTAAGGAGGTTGGATCCTTTGAAATTCAAAGGGTAACATGATTTTTATCTCATATGCTTGATGTTGCCTTGATTTTCACATATTTGATTTTTTTTTATCCATATCATCATTGTTGATTGGTAGTCTCTACTTAATTTAATTGGTTCCACGCTTTTTTTTTTCTTCATTCTAACTCATATGTTAATTGATCATTGATGCTATTATTTTTATGTTTTCCACTTAATTATATCCACTTAGACTTAATCCGATGAGCTTTATAGTAGCATCATTACAATTGCATGTCTTGTTTGGGACTCTTACCTTATTGATGGTTTTAGAAAGCTAGAAGTGGAATTCTGAAAACTTGGTTTTAGTGTGAGTATGAGCTACTACCTTTCGTTTGGTTTTACGCATGAGCTTTACATGATCTCGTATAGGTGTTTTTACTTCATGGATATCTCTTACATTGTATCCCTATATAGCTACATACTACTTAATATATGCATGGATTTCAAATCATCATTCCAAATTCGAGTATTTTGTTTCGTTTTGGGACCCAATCACTATGATTTATTAATAGGTGAAGATGGCACTAGTTGCCTACCAACCCTTGATGCCTTGGGGGATTTTTGTGAACTAACCCTTGATGTCCTATGAGATTTTTCTAGGCTAACTCTTGATGCTCATGTGGATTTTTGTGGGTTATATTGATCTTATAACCTATTTCAAGTACCCAATCACTGAGTCACATTAATAGGTGAAGACGACACTAGCTGCCCATCAACCCTTGATGTCCTGTGGGATTTTTGTGGGTTATATTGGTCTTATGACCCATTTTAGGTACCCAATCATTGGGTCACATCAATAGGTGAAGACGACACTAAATTCCCACCAGTTCAATATGGGAAGTTAGTTTTGTTAAATACCCTATATGGGTTAATGTTATTTCAGTTTTGTCAAAGACCTTATATGGGTTATATGATTTAAGATTTATTAGAGTTTCTATGTGGGCTAATCCATTGGATTTCATATGAGGTGTTTTGACGATATTTGGTTTAGAAACCCTACTTGGGTTGAGTTGATTTGATCTAACGTGTGCTTTGTTAAAAACCCTTCATAGGTTATGTGAGTTTGGGGGTTGCATCAAGCTTCCACGTGCATGCATCCATTTTGACATCTATTAACTAAGACAACTTGCTTGAGAGATGCTAAGACCTACTTATGTATGAGTATTTTTTTAGAAAGCATTTGTATTGCATGTTGCACTTTCTTTATGAGAAACACCTTACCAGATTCAGTTATGGACTTCTGTTTGATTCGGCTTCAGTACTTCTGACACTTTTATTAGAATCTGATCATTGTACAATTAGTTCGATTCATATATGTTACATATGTTCTGATTTAGTATTGAGTTATATTCGTGTACATTCGATTTACTTCGTGAGACATTAAATATGTTATCTCACGGCCTTTATAAATTACCTATGTTTATAACATCATTTTAGATGGTGCCACCTAGTACGCGAGTTTCTTGCAGGTCCAGTCCTAAAGAAGGCTAGTGGAGACGAGAGAACTGATTCTTTTATTTCTTTTCTATCAATTTATTTTTAGCATTCATGTATGAGACAATGATGTATTGAGACATGATTTATTTGGATGTTTAGTTCTTTCTAGCTAGTTGGATGGGATTATGATGGCCAGTTGGAGGGCCTTTTATTTTTACTATTATACTGGAGATAGTAGTTTATTTGATATAGATATTTGGAGGTTTCTTGTTATATTATACTGCGTAGTTTAGAATGTGTATGTTTATATTTCCGTTTCACTTTATGGATGAATGTTATTATCTTATGGTTATGTTTTGGTTGCTCAAGTTTTGGTAAATAAGAATATTTAATTGGAAAAGGATAAAAAAAATAGCTATATATGCTATAATTTAGGTAAGATAAGTAAGGACTCATTCCTTAAGAAAAGAGTCCAAATGTCATACTTCGAAATCCGCAACGCCTTACACCTGTGTTTCCTATATTATACTCTAGTTTTCGAGTGTGATTTCAGGGTGTTACAATCACCCTTGTTTCTATTAGCACATTTTAGATATATCCTCTTTATGTGGCTGAATTCCTTGCAATAGAAAGATTACACCCCACCTTTCCCTCTAGACTTGGATCTAGCACCCCTAGATCCTTGCATAGATGACCTTCCTCTTCCATCCACATTGAAGGCACTCCCATTCACTGATAAATCTCTTGATGATTTCTTATGAATCTCCTCATTGAGTAACACACTCACAACATCATCAAACTTGAGCATACTTGAACCTAAGGAATTGCTTAAGGCTATCACCAAACAATCCCAACTCTCTAGCAAAGAAGACAATACCACTAAGGCCCTAACTTTATCCTTGAAGTTGATGCCTATTAAAGATAACTGGCTAGTAACTATGTTGAACTTGTTTATATATTTAGTCACACCTCCGCCCTCACCCATCTTTCTGTTGAACAACCTCTTCATCAGAAACACCTTGTTGTATGTCGATGGTTTTTCATACATCCAAGATAAGGTAGTCATGAGATTTTATGTGGGTTTCTCCTAAAAAATATTAAAAACAACCAATGAAGATGTTAGCTTGCTAAGTTGGTAAAGTCTATGGGTGTCATACTATAGACTTGGGTTCAAAACCTGTCTTTACCTATAATTACCTATAAAAAAGAAACTAATGACGATAGAGAGAGATCAATCTTACTTAGGGTTCTTTTGTTAAGCACCTCTTCGTTAGCATCTGACATCATCATAGGCTTCTTCGCTTTCCTTTCAAGCGACTGATAGAGATTTTTCTAATAGAGATAGTCTTCTATCTATATCTTCCAATATGAGAAATTATTTCCATCGAACTTCTCTATATAAAACCTTATGAAATATTCTCCCATTGCTCCCATTCGAATTAATAACTCTTACAAATTGCAAACCTTAGCTACTTACCAAATAACCAACTACAAACCTAGAATCGCTTCTTTCCTTATCAACGAGGAACTTGGCCTCCTTCCAAACCTAAGCTCTGATACCACTTGTTAGGATCGAAGCCCTCTTGATGTGAGTTCCTTGGGATGCAATAATACACATGAAAATAAACAAGCAAACACACAAGACACCACAACATATAGATTTACGTGGAATACCCCAAAACTGAGGAAAATTATGGAACCACAACAAAACCCTTTCATTATAATGGAAGAATACAAAACTACAAGCTTTCATCTCTCTCACACACACTATATCATGTCCCATAACCCTTGAGAAATCATTTCTCTTTCCCCCTTCTTATCTTCTCTCTCAACCAAGAGAACCTTGAGAAAACCTAAAGGAAAATCCCTCTCAAGCCTTGTTACCACTCTCTCAAATCTTGCAAAACCCTTGCAATGACCTTACAACAACCCTAGACAACCTTATATACATCAAATAAGTTGATCCCCCAACAAAACTAGGGTTCCTTAACACTCCACAAAACTTTCCAAATTGTATCATTATCGACGGATCAATCCACCAACCTGTTTGATCGATCCAAGTGCCTCGGATCGATCTGACATTTTTCTGATGCTATTTGTCTACATGACTGATTCTACTCGAACCTACCCAAATTGATCTGCTAGTTTGGATAGATCGATCCAGCATACTAGAACATGATTCCTTGGTTCCTTTCTGCCTCTGTTAGCATCAAAAGCCACCCCATTATACCCAACACATGGGCACTCCAAACATACACTTTCCTATTTAGTTATAATGTATTCATTAATAATCAACATGGTTTTACTTCTTTTGGTAGAAGGATGCCAATTTTACAAGGAACTCAAAGATCTGATTTAAAGAAGTCAATTTGCATAAGAGGACTGAATCTATGACTATGTGGAGTAAATCAAGTTGGCACGCTAAAACAATATCATGGTTGTGTTCCTTATCTCAAATTGAAAAGTTAATTTTTAGTTGTAGAGTGAGTTCTAGTTGAGAGTTCTTCTAGCATTTGTAAGGCAGATGGTAACACCATGGATTTCCAAGGAATATTTATCTTCCTCCCCTCTTGGATCTCTATACATCCATGAGAGAGAGAGAGAGAGAGAGAGAGAGAGAGAGAGATGATTTGGCGTTTTTGCATCATTCATGGAGGAAACTCCACATGGTGTTGTTCCTATAGAGTTAGCAAGAGGGTAATGGCATCTTGTTTAGCTGATTGGTCTAGTTTCCCAAGGTTATTGCTAAAAGTGCAGGGACCAACAAGTAGAATTTGTGTTGAGTAGTGTATTGAATTCACACAGAACCACCAAGAAAAAAGGTTTTTTTAATTATTTATTGAATGGGGGTATTTTGTGGGTTTAACCCTCTTTATGATGTAGGATTTTCTTAGGTTGCTATAAAAGGTTGTTTTGTGGGTTGCGGCTGTGCGACAGAAGCAAGACATCTTTGTGAGAGGCAAGAATGTATTTGTATGGAGAGTTTCTTTAGGTTTTCATTAGGACTAGGATTTTGCTTTTGGGTTTTGAGAACTTACCGTTGTGCATTTTGTAATCTCTTTGTTCTCCGTTTTAGTGGAAGTTCTTAATTGTTTTCGCTCATGGATGTAAGCAGTTTTGCCAAACCATGTTAAATATTGTGTTTTGTGATTGTTCTTTGAAGTTTACTATTTTCTCATTTTATTTCTCGCACATTGCATACTTGCATCTGATCCGTATTTTGTTCTGCTATGTTGTTTTGTCAAAACAATTTGTGCATGGTTTAATATTTAGGTCCTGTGTAGAACATTTCTATTAAGATTGTGGTTGTTCAGGTTCAAGTTTTAGCAGCTCTTAATGGGTACTCCTTGTTGAAAATGAAAACCCCAACGAACCTCTATTCTATTGTTTTCAAAAGGTGTTTTAAGAATTTTGTTTTTGTTTTTTTTTTAGTTGTCCCACATCATGAGGGTCAAAAACTGTTATGTGGGAACCCTCCTAGATTTGGGGTTCGAATGGTAATAAGTATAATGATAAGATCTCAATGAGTATTTTAAGAAAGATATAATTGTAAGGAATATTGGGGATTTACATTTGAATAGTTACTATTTGGGGGAATTAGGTAGTTTAGGCAAGTATTATTTATTTGATAATATATATTTTTAAGGTAGAAACCAATAAGGAAATTAAGATGGTTATTATTCCTATAAATACATGTAGATTCCATATGGTCAACATCAAGAAGAAAATAATGAATCAAATTAGATCATTAGCTCTTGATGGAGGTCCCTCACCCCTCACCCTTAAAGTGAGTTTTTTCTCATTTCTTTATCTTTTCGTTTATCTTTTTGTGCTTGATAGAACCCATGTTCCTATCAGTTTGGTATTAGAGCAGTCTTTTCTACAAGGTTTTGCATCACCAATCTTTAAGCTTATTCTAGGAATTTGAAAAATTAAAATATATTGTCATCTAAGTTCAAAGCCTTAGAAGCAAGGATAGAGGCAAAGATGAATGCAAAGTTGGAGGCAATTGATGCAAAGATTGATTTCATAAAAGTTGTGATTGAGCAATTGTTAATTTAAAAGCATCCAACCTCAGAACCGATTGTCACTCAAGATGGACTTAACATTGTATCAAAGTCTACCAATGTCAACAAGTATCAATAGGAATAATTCACCACAAATTTTAGCTGTTGTCATATCCACAAACGAGACAACCAAGAAAAGAAACAGAATCTGGTGGTCATTGAAGCTCCCATTATTAGAAAAGGTCAGTGGAATCTTGTTGTCATTGAATCTCATGAAAGAGATTTTGCATCCCTAGATTTGATCGACATTGCCCCTGATTTGAAGATGATTGATAATCACAAACTCTTGAACTTAAACAAATGCTTTTAAAAACCCAAGTTCTTAGTTGATTATGAAACAAGAGTTTGCCTCATCTTGGTAGTGGTTGGAATTTATGATAGACATACTTGTGTCATTGATTGTGTGATTATCAAAAGATCAACAAAGAAGAATGGTACACCTATTGTAATCAAATTTATCAAGATATGGGATCCTAGTGGATTAACTTTCTGGCACTATGACCTTGAGGACAATGCCGTTCTTTAAGAATGGTAGAATGACAAGATCTCAATGAGTATTTTAGGAATAACATAATTGTAAGGAATATTAGGGATTTTCATTTGAATAGTTGCTATGTGGGAGCATTGGGTAGTTTAGGCAAATATTGTTTATTTGGTAGTATGTATTTTAAGGTAGGAACTAGTCAAGAAATTAAGCTAGTTATTATCCTTATAAATGCACGCAAATTCCATATGGACAAGAAGAAGAAGAAAAATAATGAATCAAAGTTGAGCATTAGTTTTTTTTTTTTAATAAAAAAAAGAGTAGAGCATTAGCTCTTAGTGGACATCCCTCACTCTCGAAGTGAGTTTTCTCTCATCTCTTTCTCTTTTCATTTATCTTTTTGTGTTTGACAGAACCTATTCTATCAAAGGAAGAAGAATCACTAATAGAAAACTATACAAAGCACATAACGACCTATGTGGTTTCGCTTAAAGCCTATATCCATGGGTAAAGACAATATGAATACTTTCACTATAAATGAAGAAAAAACAATAGTGTGGATCTCTATTCTCGAAACCCTTATTTAGACCAAGAGAAAATCTAATCACTCGAGTGGGTTAGGTCGGACTCCTTATCAATTTGAAAAGCGGGCCAACAATGACATATTCAGGTGGCACACCGGTTGAATTCTAAACACCGTCACAACAAAAACTAATGAAACCATATAACTAAACTCACCTTATCCATGTGTATTTTAAAAGATTTGCTTCAATGTGAAGTGACACCTCGCCACACACACATGTGCATGGCCTCAGATGTGGACAAACGCTTGAGTGCACTTTGCATTTCACATGTATGTATCGTCACATTGGGATTGTGATATTCCTTTTAAAAGATCTAGAAGAGTCCTCGCAAAATCAAAGTGAGTCACAACTAGATTAGACTGTCCGTGAAATGATCAGTTTTGATGATCGAAATTCACAAATCCACAACTAACCTAGGTTTCGCGACTGGGCTAGACTTGTTAATGAATAGTTCTACAACTAGCGATGATGGGCTGGTTTGCAAATGTAATACCCCCCAATGCCTTAGAAGGGTAAAATGTAATTTTTTCTCATAAGGGTAAAATTATCATTTTACATATTTTAAATAGACTATAGAGTGGTTTAAGAACCCTTTGGACCAAGTTAGAAGTGTAGAACCTAAGTTTGACCTCAAACCTATCAAGTTTGAAGGTTATCTTGATAGTGTATTTGGGGTGACTTCATGGGCACATTGACACCAATCTTGAGTGAATTACAGTACAAACCATATACCATTGCAAAGATCTTAATTCTATTTTCCAACTCTATAAATGGTTTATGAAATAGACTTTTATAAATAAAGTTATGCCCATTTAACCGAAGGGTCTTTGAGCTGAAAGTTCAGAATCCCTGACCCATTTAAGCTTCTTAAGTAAGTAATCTTACTTTCTATACATGATATGATGAATCTTTTGATCGTTGTGAATTTATGAGTGAATCCTCTGAAATTTTGGAGAGCTATGCTCTAAAACATTGAATCTTACTTGATCCTTGAATCCAAGACCTTTGGTAAGTTAATCTTGCTTACTATGGGTGATATGATGAATTTCTTTCTTTGATTTTGAAATTATGGGATATTATCCATAGAATTCTCTGAGGTTATTGGAAATCTTTGATTTCAATCCATTGAACCATGCTACATCTATGAATCATAGCTTGTTTAGTAAGTATTTTGCTCTCTATGCTTGATATAACCCATTTCTTATTGGAATCTTTAAAAATTATGTAGATCTATGTTTGAGACCATTGAATCTTGTTTGATCTTCAAATCTACACCTGTTTTGTGAAAGATTATTGCTCTGAAACATTGTGTGGGCTTATTTCTTTTGTGAAATCCTTTAGAACATGTGAAATCTAAATTTTTGCTATATGAATCTTTGAAAATCTGTGTGAAGTTGTGAATCCTTCAACACTATTAATGATCAAATCAGAAGGCAATCTTTCCTTGCCCTTTATTTAGAACACTAGAAGTGATATTTGGTTGATTTCTATGATTTAATTCATTGAAAGATCATGTGAACTTATGAGTTTTTTTTTAATTGTATTAATATCATTGATTCTATGGAACTTTATATTTTCCATGTGATTATGTGAACTATGTGGACCATCGAATCTTATTACATGTTTTTGAATCATTGATTTATGTGAAATCTTAGTTAACTATTATGACTCCAATCTTATGAGTAGTGAGTTATGTACTATCATTGAATCCAAGTGAATCATATATGTTTGAAATGATTGAACCATAGCAAGACCATGTTTATTTTGTTTATGCATCATAGAACAACTCCGACTATTGAACCTTTGTAAACCTTCAAACTTATTGGTGTGAACCTTTTTAGACTTTAAACTTTGACTATCTTGGGCTCTGTCATCGGGCTAAGTGTGACCTTTGGACTTTGACCTCTTTGGACCCCATCACTGGGTTAAGTGTGAGCTCTGGACTTTGGACATGCTCTTTGGTTCACAGACTTTTGGGCCTATTTCTGAGGCTAAATAGAAACTTAGGACCCTCCCTTGGGGTTATAGCAAGGACTCAGGACCCTACCTGTGGGGTTGACCAGAGCATACGAAGACTTTACATTGAACCTTTGGATATTGAACACTGGACCTTTGGATATTGAACACTGGACCTTTGGATATTGAACTTCGAACCCTTCAAATATTAAACCATGTGGATTCCGAACCTTTAAATCTTTGAATTCTGAACACTTTGAATCTTTAAACTCTGAATACTAACAATATTGAACTCCGAACACTTTAAACCATGTAAACTTCTAATCCTTTTGAAACAGTGAAATCTGAACTCTCAGAATCATTAAACATCGAATCTTTCGAGATTAACATAAGTCACCGAACTTGTGAGCTTTGACCTCCCCATTAAATGATTATTTGAATTTAGATCTTTGTATTAGACTTTTGACTTCTGTTGGACATTTGTGTATTTTATGTTTGTACTAGCATGATTGTGATTAATCTTTTGACATTTGTTTAACTTTGTCTTGACCTTTGGACATGTTAGTACTCAGATTTGTGTTTTGCTTCAAATTAACTATAGTTTGTTAGATTGCTTATAGGTTGGGACTAACCCAACTGTTTTATTTTTTAGTTTGACTATTGTTGCATGTCCTTCATCTGAGAAACTTGCTATGACATCCTAAGTTTTCCTTTTATTCTTACATCAGTTATATAAATATTTTGGGACCCTTTATGTTGGGTCCATACTTTTGGATTTAGTAGATATTCGGCTCCCTTATGTGTGATTTGGGTGAGAGGGCACCCCTTGATGTAGATAGTTATAGTTGACTTCTGTTATTTTGAAATTTCTTTGGAGATAGAGTATATTTTCCGCTATGACTTTTGTTTATTGGACTATTGTGATCTATGTGACTTTGTTTTACACTTCCGCAATTATTGGACTTAGAATGTGATATGCTTCCGCAATTTAGTGAACTTTAACTATTGAATCAAATGGACTTAAAGTAATTTGAATTTGTGAATTAGTGGATTGTGAAAGTAACAATCCAAATCTGGGGTGCATACGAATCCCATATCCAAGTCTGGTTTCGTGGGTGTCACAACAAAAACCTAAGTTTCATGACACAACTAATAAGAGTCATGAATTGGGCTTGATAAAGCATGGATTCACGAATTGGCCAATTCACAAATGGGACTGATGATTGAAAAACTTGTGAACTTGGCTTGTAAAGCAAGCTAGTTCACACGTCTTGGATCCAAAGCCCACTAACCACCTTGGGAAAGCCTAGTTTGTGAAAATTAGGCTGATTGATGTCCTCTAAATTGTGGACTCATATGGGTGGTTAGTGAGATGAGACAAGGGCCCATCATCACCTATATAAACATAAAAATGGGTTAAAACCCTGAAGTGAATGACTTGAAATAGAGAAAAGGAAGAAGTGAGAGGAAGAGAAGAAAAGGCAGAGGAAGCCTCAAAGACCTCTCTCATTTCTCTTTCAATTTTTTGGGCTTTTGGAGTCCTCTTAGAGCTCTTTGATCGGCTACTTATACTTGGGAGATTTACTTGCATCCTTGAGCCCAAACCACCTCAAATATGTGATTTCTTTTAGAAAGCCAACACTTGGATTTGAATGGATTGTCTTATTGTCTTGGTTCTCATATATGTTAATCATCTTGACAAGGGGAGACTACTAAAATTTTCACTAAATCTGACAAGTTTTGATACATGTTTTGTTAACCTGACTTATTGGCCAATAAGTTGACATGGAAAGTATTAAGTGTCTCTAATGGGTAATGCAAACTCATTGAGGGACAAAGATTTGAATTTGAGCTTGGTTGTATCTTGGAGGTGGCTTGGCACGTTCCCTTGCATAATCAAATGGAAGGCCAAGACTATATTCAAGAAACATGATAACAACACCTCATTCACTCAGTCAGTTGATTGCTTTGTTAAGTTTGAATACTTGATTTTGAAAGTTAAATGCTAAAGGGATTATTGAAATTTCTATTTCCAAAACTCCTCTGTATATATATATATATATATATATATGAATCAAGTTTCCTATTTTATAAGAAGATTGGTCCCAGTCTGCATATAGGCTCTCTAGCTGGTCAAGTAAACAGTAGACCAGGATGATCGATTGTTGGGTAGAAATAATTGGTATTATAGCATATAATTTAACAAATAATTGGTAGTAGACCAGGATGATCCCGGTCATTTATTTTAATTCCAAAAGCATTATTTTGATTTGTTCCTTCATATCTTGTACTTCCAAATTCCTCCAATGTAGCTATCACTTCATCCATTTATGAAATTAGTAATTTGAAACCCTTATATGGAGACCTTTTGGTGCTTGAACTCTTGGGAATTTTCGAATTTCCCCTCCCCCAATTTCATCCCATCTGCATCAAGATTATCAAAGTGAAATAAGGAATACAGATCAAAATAAAAAAACAACAATGTGAAAAAAATCTGTAACTATAACAAAATTCCTTTAGCCTTGTGGATTGGTGGACTTTGCGCAATGGAACTAGTTTGTATACAGTGTAAACAGAGAACAGACAGGAGATGCTGAACAAGCAATTCAATGATGGCAATGCAAGGACAATACAATAATATGGAGTGAGAAGTGACTGAGGATACAATAATATGGGGTGAGAAGTGATTGAGGAATAAATAGTAGATGCAGTGTGTATGAATGTTGTGTAGGTTGGGAAGTTTTAGCCTACCTATATCTAGTCGCAAAATGGTGAAGAAATGTGGAAACTTCAACAACTCTGGATTCTTTGCCCAGACATATCCTGCCTCCAAGCCCAAATATCATGTAGTTGTGAGACTCCAAGTTTGAATCCTGCATGGAGACTCATGGTTCTTAAGTTCAGTTAGAAAAGATATTATTACACAATATCTTATTTTGTAAACTACTCTCAAGGTTTTCTATAGCTTGGCAGAATATTGGGGACCCATTATGGCACTTCGACTGGTTGCCCATTTTTAGGCAGCATTGCAATCTTTTTGAAGTAGAACAGGCAAGAATCAAATAGCTGTGGCTATTTGCTTTTGCAAGGATTACCCAAGAAATTGCCTGATACTATTACTGCTCTTTAAGTTTTTCATGACTTAAAAAACTTAATAATTTCATGATTACTTACCAGAAATCTCCATGGATTGAAGGTCAAAGGCTCTGGATATAAAAATGGATCGTAGTTTATTTCCCTTATGTAAACATAGATTCTCCACTCTTTTGGAATAACAAATCCTGAAATCAAAAAAAACAAAATGTCATTATTAAATATCGGTAATCCAATTAAGACTGTGGCTACAGAAGAAAGATATGAAGAGGTATAATGTCATGGACAGACTTGAGGTCCATCATTCTCAATGGACCTTAACTTCCACATGGTCTACCAATTCAACAATCCAGACCATTCAAATCAAGTACCACCCCTTGAAAGGGACATAGGCAAAAGCCAAATTACTCAGAGGAACTCAACCTTCCATCTACATTTAGAACTTGGATGGCTAAAATATACAAGGCTAATGGTCAAAATAAAAGTCCACATAGTTTGAATGGCTAGATAGATAGTATGTGCACCATGTGAATGGTGATGGGAACCAGGAATCAATGAGGATGATGATATTATTGTTAATCATGTATTTCTCCATACATAATACC
>JAOXJP010149730.1:0-13142 GCA_025762735.1 Platanus orientalis | reverse complement strand
TCAGCATTCTTTAATTTCAAGAAACATTCTTTTAGGCTTTTATGGTTAAATAATTCTTGTAGGAATCCTTTCCCTTTAGATTCTACATCAAAAAGTAAGTGGGAAAGTCAAAGGAAATCAGGTGTAATCACTTGAAGAGTTATATTTCTTTTTTTCTTTTTTATTTTAAAGAGTTTTCGAGTATGTTTCTATTCATTTCAGAGTTTTCTACAACAGGAGAAGTTTTGTCATTTTTGAATTTCAGTCCTTAAGTCATAACCTTTTATTTAAGGGTTTAATCAACAAAGGGGGGAGATAAGCTGAGTGGTAGCTATGAAAGAGGGAAATTCTAAATTCTCTCAAGTCAAAACCAACTTGAAAGTTTTTACTTTCTCTATAGGAAAAATCAAACTTGGGAAAGTTATTGACACAGGACAGCCTATGGGGGTTATCCTATGGGTAATGGGCCCATGTTATGGGTTAATCAGGGGTTTAGAAATGCCCACACACCAGTTAAATCATCTCAAATACAGCACTGTTCAGAAATTTCATACTACTTCAAACCTTACTCAGAAAATTCAGCAATCCAGACATAAGGTCCCCACATGTATTCAGCAAGTTTAAACACTCTATCCACACTTGATAGATTGCAATCAATCACTAATCAGATTAAACAGAACAGTCTGATCGACTGATGTAAAGATCCACTTAGGATGGGCCGATTAGGCTGAAAATTTAAGAAGATTCAAATCTATATGATAGTCAGGTGCTCTAAGAGGCCTGGATTCCTTGGTTATCCAAAAAAAAATCTATATGATATCTATGTACCCTTAAAATTTCAGATTAATCCATAACTAAAACACCTCCCAACAGATGTCAAACACTTGCTGTTTTCATTAAATAACCACCGCCGAATAGCAACTCAGATCAATAGAAGATTAAACTTATCTGATAATTTGAAGAATGAATCACTGCAGTGCCTCAAATATATCCCTCCACACGTCCAGCAGTATTGAAGTAATTATGAGTCAATCCAAAGAAATAAAGAGAAACAAGAAAAAGAAAAAAGAAAGAAGTGGAAGATAACCCAACCATCACCAACCGATTGGACTATTAGTAACACCAACTAGCCAACTACTAATACATTCTTACAGCACCAACCGTAAAAAAATATGAGAAAACTTCACTAATCTTTCAATGAAAATTTCAGTCCTCTATTCCCAATGTATGGAATCTCTTTAAATAGAGATACATTAGGGTTTTTGGTTCCTAAACAGAATTCAAAACCTAGATATTTTAGCTACTAATCTCCTATAACTCCTAAATATTTTACTAAAGTAGCATTAGAGAGAATCCATATTCTCATATGCACGAGAGAAAGAAATCTCTCACCATATGTATGAGAGAGAATAATGGCCCCACTTATCCCTCATCCAGCTGTATTATTCCCCTTACATAAGAAAAAACTCTTTTAGTCTATTTTTATTTCAAGACTGACATTAAATCGACCCTTACACCATATGTATGAAAGACAATAATGGCCCCACTTATCCCTCATCCAGCTGTATTATTCACCTTACGTAAGAAAAAAACCCTTTTAGTCTATTTTTATTTCAAGACTGACATTAAATCGACCCTTATTTTTCTAGAACCCTTTTTATGTTGTAGTTTCCATAGGGTTGATGTTTATCAAGCCATGCTATGGCTGCTGCAACAGTTATAATCTCTCAAGAACAATTCTTAATGTGAAAAATTACTAATTCCCTTAAAGTCAAAGTTGTATTTTTAAGTCCTCTTAGATTTTAAGATGAGTCAAATAGATTTTGTGAAGTTTCATTTAGTTTTTGATCCTTTTTCTTTTTGGAAATTTATAGCTATATAAAGCCATGGAGACATCTAGAATGTATATCGAAAATTTTATATTGAAGTTTAAATTGAAGTTGGTACTTCTCTTCTTCTTCTCGACAATTGTAGCTGTGAGAAAATCTTAGCATACAGTTGTAGCTATTACTAGTTTCAACTTCTCAGTTGTAGCTGAATTGTTACTATGGCTGTCAATGAGCTGAGCTCAGAGCTTGGCTTGTCATGAGCTGAGATTGAGCCTTGTTGGAAGCTCACAGAGCTGAGACCAAGCCTCCACTTAAGCTCATTTAGCTAAGGGAGCCTCAGCAGAGCTGCACTAGGCTCAGCTTACTAAAAGCTTGGCTCGTTAAGGGTATATATATATATATATCACTCTTTAGAATAAAAGTAAAAAAAAAACAGTCAGAGAATTTTCTAATTCTATATAAACCCTCTCTTAATAAGTACAAAAGAAAAAGGGTCTTTGAGTCTGGTGAGCTGATCTCACCTCAATCTTAATGAACCGAGCCTGAGCTCGGCACCTCATAATTGTGACAAGCCTACGCCAACCTGAGCCTAATCTTTGTGTGATGAGTCTGAGCAGAGCTGGGTAAAACTTGGCTTAGCTCAGTTTGTTGACACCCCTAGTAACCCCTTCTCCATCATTCTTCTCTGAATTTTTCTTTTACACCTTTGTATGTCAACTTGTGTGATGGTTAATTTAATGTGTAGTGGCTCTAGAAAGGACCTTGATCACAGTATTTTGACTGCAACATCTTCATTATAAGATGAGTACTAAATTAATTAAGTTTATCCACTTTCAAACATCTACTGTGTTGAATTTCTGATAAAAACAAGTAGGTTTGATGGTTTGTTTTGAACTTTGAAGGAGTTATCGATATTGTTTTTATCTATTTGATCTAGCAACCTTTATCTCAAGAAAGTATCTCAAGGAACCTAGATCTTTGATTTCAAAATCCTTAGCCAATCCATTCTCCAGTTGTGCAATTTCTACTTCATCATTCCCTATGATAACTATATCATCAACATACACGATTAAGATTGTTATCTTAAGACCATGGCGCTTGGTAAAGAGAGTGTGAGCCGCCGGAGCTTGGTTATATCTTACATTAATCATGGTAGTTCTCAATCTTTCAAACCAAGCACGAGGTGATTGTTTCAGACCGTATAAGGCTTTCTTTAGCTTGTACATTTTGCCATTAGCACTCAACACATTAAATCCTGATGGTGTATCTTTGTACACTTCCTCTTCCAAATCCCCATGCAGGAAAGCATTCTTCACATCAAATTGTAAGAAGGGTCACCCCACCTAATTTGTTGCTAGTGATATAAGTACTCTTACTAAGTTCATCTTTGCGACTGGGGCAAAAGTTTCTTGGTAATTTATACCATAAGATTGAATGTACCTTTTACAACTAGCCTTGCCTTGTATCTCTCCACAAATCTATCAAACTTGTATTTTATTGTGAACACCCACCTGCAAACTACTAGTTTTTTTCCCTTAGAAAGATTAACCAGCTCCCATGTTTTGTTTCTTTCCAATACTTTCATCTCTTCTTCTATAGAATTTCTCCATTATGGTTGGTCTATAGCTGTAGATACATTGCAAGGAACAGTGATGGAGGACATGGCGAAGGAGAACCTGCGAAAAGGTGGTGATAGTGCATGATACGAGACAAAATTGGACATTAGGTGTTGGGTGCAAAATCTCACCCCCTTTCTAAGGGTAATCGGCTGATCAAGGTTTGAATTTTTAGGAATGGTTACATTACCATCTCAAGAGGAAGCTCCGAAGTAGAGTTTTGAAGTGGTTGGTGGATCTTGCTCTTGTACTCCATCTTGTTTCCTCCATTGGCTATAACATTTCAGCTCTTTTTCCCCTTCTTTAACATTTCCTTTACCATCATTCTCCCCCTTTTCACCATCACTATCAAAATGATATATAAGAATTGGCATTGGAAGTGAGATTGAGGATACCTCTTCAACCATAAGATGCTCCCCCTAAAGAGATGTCTGACCAGAGGAGAAGAAAGGAAGAAACTCAAAGAAAATTACATCTATTAACACAAACTTGCGATGTGTAGGAGGATGATAACACTTATATCCTTTCTGATCAACTCTATAACCTAAAAATATGCATTTGAGTGCATTGTGATCTAGTTTAGAACAGTCAAATTTAGGAACGTGAACATAACAGATGCAACCTAAGGTTTTGGAGGAAGAGGAAACAACTAAGAATGAGAGGACAACACGAAAAACGGAGAATTGTAGGAGATGATCTAGGAGGGCATCCGGTTCATGAGATACATAGCTATTTGAATGGCTTCAAACCATAAAGTCCTAGGCACATTCATGGTGAACAAGAGGGCATGGGCTCCCGAGCATGTGGTCCAACGAACAATACCATCCATATAAAAAAATGATGTCAAGTCATAAGAAAGATATTCACCGCCATTATCAGATCTCAAAACTTGAATTTTAGTACTAAATTAAGTGCAAACCTTAGAGTGAAAAGATTTGACCAAATAAAGAGATAGTAAGAGAAGGACCCTATACATCAAAATGCACAATAAAGAAAGGAACTGAACTCTTTTTATTAGTACTAATTGAGTAATTTGACCTACAATGCTTAGCCAATTGGCAAAGTTCACAGTAACTATTTAACTGAGTAAAGGAAATGTGAGGCAACATCTTCCTTATTACATGAAATGAAAAATGACAAAGTCTATGATGCTACAAAGATAACTCATCTGATGTAGAAGAACCATTCCCTTTTATTGCAGAAATAGCTATTGGTGAAGAAGAGTCCAGGATATAAAGACCGTCCTTCTCATGCCCCAAATCAATCGTTCTCTTCGTCTCTATGTCCTAAAACACATCATATGAAGGAAAAAACATCACAGTTAAGGGTTTTGGTGAGATGACTAATAGATAGTAGATTCAATGAAAATTTTGGAACATGAAGAATAGAAAAGAGGCACAAGTCAGGTGCAATAAGAATATCACCCTGACCAGTGATAGAAGATAAGGATCCGTCTGCAATACAAACCTTGTCTTTTCTAGAACAAATATAATAAAAGATGAACAATGAGGACATATCAATCATGTGGTGAGATGCTCTTGAATCAATGATCCAGGAACACTGAGGAGTAGTGAATAAAGTACATAGAACATATGCAACCATACCTAAGTGGGCAAAGGAGGTAGGAGTCGCAGAAGAATGATCAAGCTAAGAAACAAAACGCCTGAAAGTTGCAATTTCATCACTGAATAGAGTACCAATATCATGGGAAGAAGGCGGTGGTGGAGCTAGAATCATAGTAGATTAACTTTGTGGAAGTAGAAGTAATGGAGTGAGCACTAGGTTTCTGTCCGCCAGGACAACCACCTCCTCAAACATTACAAAATCCACCACGTGGAGAAGAACGAGATGCCAAGTTTGGTGGGTGTCCATGAAGATCTCAACACTGATCTTTGGTATGTATAAAGCGATAGCAGTACTCACAATTAAGGCAATTCCAGTCATCAGACAAGTAGATGTCACTATGACCACATCCCATAAAGTTTCCATAACCACCTCTAGATAAACTCGAAACTAGTGTTGATTTCTCAACGGAGGGAGTTGGATTCATCACTCTCCATCGGTCTTCTTCATGACAGACATATGCATAAACTTCATTCAAAGTGAGAGGAAGATCCATATTAAGGATATGCACTCAGATTTGCTCAAAACCTAAGTTCAATCCTGCTAGGAATTCAAAAACTTAAATTTCTTCAACATGTTTACGATAAGCGGTTACATCTCAAACACATGATGGATGATAAGAGGTGTAATGGTTTAACTCCTCCCACAACTTTCGTAAAACAAAATAATATATCGCTAGGGGCTAATCATCATATTTAAACTATGCAATTCTTTGCCGAAGATTATATACATTGGCTGTATGGCCAACCTCAGAGTATGCCTGAGATAAGGATTTCTAGATTTAGTCAGTTGTTTCTAGGATCAAATAATGATCACAAATTTCAGGTTTCATCGAACCCAGAAGCCATCCCATAACTATAGCGTTTTCTATCTTCCACTTCCGATAACGTGGATCGAACTTGGGAGGAACCTCAAGTTCTCCAGTCAAATACTCCTCCTTATCTGTGCCTGGTATGTAAATCAAAATTGATTTTGATCAAATAAAGTTATTACTACCATCAAACTTGATGGTAGTAATTTATAAGTGAGAGGGGTCACCAGTGAAATGTGCTCTACCTACACCCCGGCGGGGCTCGCCTGAGGTCAGAATCGATCTTATTTCTGACATGTTGTCCTTAAAGGTGTCTTCAATGGGTTCCCAACAACAACAAAGAGGCCGGACCACCACAAGTTTCCAGCACATGTGTACAATCATGATCAAGGAGATCAAAGAGTCTCAACACAAGAACACAGGCACGATCAAGCTTGAGATCCTTGGTTTGAAGGCTATCTACTACAACCACCACCACAATACCACAAATACTTTATGCAGCACTAGGAAACACAAACTCACTGAAAGATAGCCACAAAATCAACACCCAACATGATCTAGGTCACCAAAAATCGCAAAACAGAGGGGGTAGGGTATCCATACAAAAATGTTCATATCTCTCTCAATCCTCCTCCTAGTCATGTGAGACTGCTTTCATTCACCTACTGTGGAGGACCAAAACGAACAGAACTTCGACCAGAAACAACTCCAAATCACACGCACAACTTGAAAAACTCAGATCTAGAATTTCAGCCAATATTCACCATAAAATCTTTAAAACATCCTAGATCTTCTCAAATGCTCTTGCGATGCTCCCATAATTCTTCTAAAATCATAACCTACCAGAATCAAGCGAAAAATTTCACTACCTTGTTAAGCCGTATAGTTGCAAACGTCACTAGTGAGGATGTGTCAGGGCGCCTCCTTGTTTTTCCTACTCTGATACCAACTTGAATGAGTGAATCTTAAACCTACACAAAGATTGGTTAGAGAGAATAATAGGTTTGAGGAGAAGAGATAAAGAGAAGAGAGAAAAAGGGTTTAATGAGTGGAACTATATGAGTAGGGTATTCTCACCAGTCCTTTATTGATGCACCATACATATGATATACTAACGGTATGGGTATATAATACCCTTATGACATAGTTACCCTTATGCTACATGAAACACAACACTCACAACCCTATCCAGCATGATAGAACCAAGCACATTGAAGTTGACAAACACTTCATCAAGGAGAAGTTACAAATTGAGAAGATATGTATTCCTTTTGTGAAGACAAGATTAGTTAGCTGATGTGTCCATCAAGGGCCTATGTAGTCCAAGTTTTAGTATGATTATTGGCAAGGTGGGTATGCACAATATTTACATACCAACTTGAGGGGGAGTGTTAATGTACATAAGATTATAAGAGTGTACACTATGTAAGGGTGTATATGTCTTTAGTAAGTATAAGGGTATACTTGTAAATACCTCCTCATGTATTGGTGTATTCCTTTTCTTCTGAATATATTCCACATGTATGAGAGGGGTCTTTCACCTCCATATGATTTCCCTCTTTCTCTCTTTTCTTCCTAGTCCACCAACCCTAGTATATCTAGCTAAATATAATAGAAATCCACTTGCTCATCCGCAAACAACACTAATGGAGCAAATTTTTCTAATTAGCCACTTCCAAACTTATGGAAGGAAAAGAGAGCTACAAGAATACATGATTCTCAAGAAACAAAAACCTATGTATTCTTAATGTAAGAAGATAACATAGTCACTGAAACACATTCTAGGATTGAAAGCATTCAACAAAGTACAAGCAATTTTAAATTAATGCATGATCAAACCATATAGAAAATTTTCATATATTCACAGGTAACATAAATAGAGAAACCGCATATTTAATTAAAGAATCTACATTTACAAGAGTCACTTTCAAAATAGGAATCATTTTGACTGGAATAGGATGACTTAAACAAATATGAAGGATACCAAATGGGGTCATAAAGCCTAGAGACCCTAGGGAAAACGAGACAACAGGTGGAACCGGTCCTGTGAACATTGAAGCTGCCTGTAAATAAGAATCAGATTGTAAGTGATATTCAAGATCTGATTATAAAAGCATATTCTGAAAAAAAACAACAAAGGATGGATATATATTCAGTTTGGCAATAATCACCAGTATAATAATGGAAAAGCTCACCACATCCTGAAGTGTATCCATAGAACCAGTCTTAGTATAATAATTATCTATCATAGTAGACAACATTCCCTTTCAATAAGTTTACAAAGGAAATGGAAAGCATGGAAACTGGTATAAAGACATGTTTGGGGCACTTTTGTCATTTCCAAAAGTCAATCCTTAACTTGTAATTCTATCTTTAATCAAGGGTTTGGATCAAATAGAGGGGATACACTTCTGGGCATCAACTTTGTAAAAGGGAATAAATAAATTCTCCCAAATCCATGTCAACCTGGGAAAGTAGTCTAAGTCAAACTTGGGAAAGGTACTAATTTCTGTCAATTCCAAGTCCCATTTAAGTCAAACTTGGGAAGTTACTCTCTCAATGTCAAGTTATATTTTTTATTCTAATTAGTTTTAGGAAGTTTCATGACTCAAACTAGATTTTAGGAAGTTTCAAGGCTATAAAGATGTTTATGGTACATTTAGAATGTATGATTAAAATTTGATTAATGACATCAAATTGAAGTTGTTGCTTCTCTGAAAAACCTAGTACATAGTTCTAGCTGTTACTAGTCTAACTTCTCAGTTGTAGCTAAGTAGTTTATCTCTTTCTTCTCTTTTCTCTAATTTTTCTATTTATAACTTTACCCTTCAATACGTGAGAAGGATTCTTCTGTTTGATGGATCTTTAGGAGCGTTTGATCTCTTCAAGCCTCCACAAAAGGTTCTTTAAGAGATAAGTATCTAAATACTTAACTATTTCATCATAAGAAATTTTGCTGAGTAAAAATTCTTAAAAAACCGTAGAACAACGTCGCTTTCATCAAAAAAATTGGAATTGTTTAGTGCATTGATCAAACTACTTTCCCACAAAATTCCATTGGAATTGAAGACCCTAGCCAGGGTTTTCATATCAATCAATCAGACTGAATTCTGTGTGTATTTTTGGGACAGCAGATTTATTTTCAGCCTTTTCTGATTCATTTTGGTTGAATGTATACACACATTTGGCATGTGGAATCAGTGTGTATTGATTGTTCTACAGTTTGGGCCCATAACCCATAGGATATACAAGCTTGTTAGATTGTCCTGCGTCAGCTCACCAAGCATTAAGACTATGCTACAAGTCCAATTGTCTTAGTAATAGCATGATTTAAAGTTTATGACTCTTTGAAGGAAGCATAATTAAAAACACCAAATGTCCATGATATTTTATTGCTGTTATCTCCACATACAACAAGAGTGAGAAGCGCATGTGAGGCATACACCTTACATCTTGCGACTCACCTAGCCACCTTATATCTGCGCCAAGCGCCACAGATATTAACTGAAATGTGGTTATCTTCAAAGGGCTGAGGGTTAAGAGCATTTCCTTTTCCATCTTTTCTCTTTAACTTGTTTAAACTTTAAGGGTTTGAAAATCCTCTTGAACCTCTATTTCACATTAAGTGTTTTTTTGGTAGATATTGACAGGTTTTGGAGCCATTAGCCTGCAGTCTAATTTTTCCATGACTCCTCTGTGATACATCTGTTGCATTTAAAAATCTGTAACCTCTGTCATGTTTTAATATGAACTGATAACAAACATCATTTTTTTTTTTATTTGTTTTGTTTAATTATGTAAAATAGTCAAAAATAATAATAATAAATTTTAGTCAAGGAATTTTTTTTCAATCTCCAGTTTTTTATTACGTGATGGTTGAACCATTAATGCATATGGTTCAACCAATGTGAATAATACATTCTTGCATGAGGAACTAGAAGAAGAGCTGTACATGAAGCCCCCTCCTGGTATTGTGTACCCTATAGACAAAGGAACATATGTTGCCTAAAAGAGGCATTGCATGGCCTAAAACAATCTCCAAGAGTGTATTTTGAGCAATTCAAAAGTGCTATATTAAAAAATCTATAAACCGTGCCATGTAGATCATACATTATTCATGAAGCATCTAGGTGATAGGGTGACTATATTGACTACGTATGTAGATGACATCGTTGTAACAGCCTAACAGGAAATGATGAGGCTGAGGTGAGATGACTCAAGAAATGCTTGTCAAAGAAATTTAAAATTAAGTGAAGTTGAAGTATTTTCTTCTAATTGAGGTAGCTAGTTCCAAGAAAGGTATCTTTTTTTTTTTTTCAGTGGAAGTATGTTCTTGGTCTTTTACAAAAAAACCGGCTTGACAGGGTATAAACCTTATGAGACCCCAACTGATCCTAATCATAGACTGAAGGAATATGAGAATGACATTTTTTTTAGTGTCAATGGGCCGTCTCATATACTTATCACTCAGACCAGACATTGCCTATGCTGTCAACCAATTTATGCATACTCTCACTGGATCTCATTTAGAGGTTGCATATAAAATTCTCAAATGCCTAAAGGGATGCCTAGAGAAAGGCCTTTTATATGTCAAAACAGGTCATCTTCTTGCAGAGACCTATAGAGATGCTGATTGGGATGGTTCCGTTATAGATTGACAATCTACTTCCGGTTATTGAACTTTTGTTAGGGGGGGGGGGGGGGACCTAGCCACATAGAGTAAAAAGAAATCAGTTGTAATAAGGTCAAGTGTAGAGGTAGAATTCCGATCCATGGCACATGAAATCTGTGAGCTGCTATGGATAAGGATTCTTGTAGCTGACCTTGGGTTCCCAATTCAAGGAGGGGGGGAACCTAGCCACATAGGATAAAAAGAAATCAGTTGTAATAAGGTCACGTGTAGAGGTAGAATTCCGATCCATGGCACATGAAATCTGTGAGCTGCTATGGATAAGGATTCTCGTAGCTGACCTTGGGTTTCCAATTCAAGGACTTATGAGTCTATATTGTGATAATAAGGCAGCGATTAGTATTGCATATAAACCATCCCAACATGATTGAACCAAACACATGGAGGTAGACCATCAAATCATTTGAAGTCTACACAATGCGCAGTTATCTTCTATTGTTGGCAAGCTGGGAATGTCGGATCTCTATTCTCAAGCTTGAGGGGGAGTGTAGAAGGACACATGTAGATATAAATTCATGAGTGGCATTCTAGTTATTCTTCTACATTGTTTGTCTCTACCTTGTATAGTATGGTATATTATACCATACCATATATTAAAAGCATATCTGTGTGTGTGTGTGTGTGTGTGAATGAAGTGGGACAGAATACATTGCCTATACGATTTTCCCAAATTTCTCTTCTTCTCTCTCTCTCTCTCTCTCTTCCTCCTTTCCATCAACTACTAATCTAAGCTTCTACTCTACACTAAGAAACTTCTACTCTAGGTTCACACTCCACATAGGTGTAAACCCCACCTTAGAGGAGACTTAGGAGGGGAGGGGACAAACCCATCAACTCCTAAAATGGATATATCCAAAAAATTTAAAATACCTAGCACAAACAAGTTACAAGTTGCCAAAACTCGTGTTTAAAATATTGACACATCCTAGTTTCACATTTTTATAGAAATTTTAGAATAATCTCGAGTAAGAAAAACAAAACAAGTAGCATTCACAAACAAATAGTGAAAACATGACATTTCTAGCATTTATAGAAACAAGAAGTCACAATAATGCAATAACAATTATCTCCTCCAATATATAACTTCTATGATTCTGATGTTTTAAGAGAATTTGAGGTGCCAAAAAGTAACATCTTATGTCACATACTAGAAAAATAGAAAAGGCACATACCCAAAGAACAGTTCCATCCCCACCAAGAGTCACAATAAGATCAACTTTTGTGTGTAGTTTTAGTACTTCCTTATCTGTAATGTAATGAACACAAAGTAAAACTTATGAATAGAAAAAACAGGATGATAACTTAATCCATTACTCATCGAAAAAAAAGTCAAAATAGAAGTAAAACCATGACCATAATAAAATCTCAAATCAGATGAATTGAAAATTTTTATCCATAAAAAAAAATGAATCCTAGAAATAGGTTATTTCAATCTAATACTAGGGCGTTCCCTTTAAGTGACACACCTCATTCTCCGGATGTGGCGAAAAATTGGCAAGGGGCGTTGCATCAGCGTCCAGATGCAATGATAAGTATGCAAGGGTTCCCACACCATGGATGATTGTGGGTAAAGAAATTAGGTCAAGAGAGTAGGATTCGCTTAGCAAATTAGAAGATAGGAACCTTAACAGGTAAGAGTAAAGAGTTAGTAGATACTACTATGAAAAAAATGAGAGTTAATATTGCTTATCTACAAGAGATTAAGTGGAAAGAAAAAAAAGCTATGGAGATTGATGGCTTTAAACTTTGGTACATAAGAGAAGCCAATAACAAAAATGGGGTAAGAATAATAGTAGTTAAAGATCTAAAGGAGGAAGTTGTAGATGTTAAGAAAATAGGTGATAGGATTATGACAATTAAACTTGTCCTAGAAAAATAAATAATTAACATAATTAGTGCTTATGCACCTCATGTAGGACTAGATGAAACTACTAAAAAACAATTTTGCGAAAACATGGATGAATTAGTTCAAGGAATTCCTGAGTTTGAGAGAATATTTATTGGAGGTGACTTAAACAAACACATGGAGAAAACTAGTGGCGGATATGAGAGTCCATGAAGGATATGAATTTAGAGAAAGGAATGTGGCTAGAAAAGTAATCCTAGAATTTGCAATGGCATATGATCTTCCAATAGCAAACACATACTTCATAAAGTGAGAGGAACATTTAGTTAATTTCAAAAGTGGGTCAAATAGAAGTCATATAGACTTTTTTTTTACTAGGAGGCTAGAAAGGTCAATACGTAAGGATTGCAAGGTTATTCCAGGGGAGAGTTTAACCACACATAGGTTAATGGTGTTAGATGCTCATATTAAAAGATGGAAAAGAAATAAACGAGAAATTAATTACACAAGAATTAGATGGTGAAACGTAAAAAATGAAAATTAGCAAAATTTAGAGACAAATTGAAAAACGAAGGGAAATGAAATTTGGAAGAAGATATAAATGTCATGTGGAATGAAATGACTAGCTACATTAAAAGAGTAACAAAAGAGGTTGTTGGAGAATCTAGAGAGAAAGTGCAACCATCTAAAGAAACTTGGTGGTGGAATGATGAAGTCTAAAAAACCATTAGAGATAAAAGATATTGTT
>JAOXJP010149719.1:0-13143 GCA_025762735.1 Platanus orientalis | reverse complement strand
CCATTAGATTATCCCAAGCCTAATCTAGCCCTTAGCCTAGCCATGTCACCTATCTATGCCTCCCCCTCTAATTCAATCCCAACCCTCCACTAGGATTGAATCCTAGCCCTCTACCTCAATTAGGATAAGATTAATTCTAGCCTTCGATCCCCTCCATCTCTATCCCATTTTTCACCATTAGATCAACCAATTTAGGGCTATAAATAGCCCCAAATTCGTGGTGAAGAGGGTTGGCAACACAAAACCCTAAACCAAAAGAGAGGAAGAAGAAGAAGAAGAGAAAAGCATGGATTTCCTACATCCCTTGGCAAGGTAAGCCTAACATTTGTTTCTTTTCATGTTCTATACTTCAATCCATGTCAAATAGCAATTGTTATGCTATCCAATTTATGTTTGAACTTTGCTCAAAATCGGGTACAAGGTAGAGGTTCAATAACCTCTATCTTGCTCTTATTTTCAACCAGTTTTATTGTCGAATTTCATTTGATTTTTGTGTAGAGCAACTTGAGCCAAATTTTGACTATGTTGTAACAGATATATAGAGATAGTTTTGCATTTAATTTGGTGATTTTTTATGCTGTGGAAGGCCTTCAAATGGCCCCCCAAACATACCCTAAAAAATGAGTCTTTTGAGACCTAATTTTAGGGAATATTTTTTAATTTTATTATGAATTTTTCATGTGTGCTCTTAAGCCAAATTTTTTATATGTTGTTCATATATGTAGTGCCTGCTAGAATACCAAATTTTAAAATTGTTTGACACCCCTAAAGGGTCCAAATGGCTAAAAAAGGGTTGCTGGATTTTGGTCCCAAGCCTAATGCCTATTTTTTAAGGGAATTAAAAAATAAGCTTTGGAAAAATTGGCGTATGGAGATCAGGTGTAAGAACGAGTATAGGCTTATTATATATGGTTGGAAAGATCTCTCTCTCAGCTTTCTAAATTGACCAACCATGCTTAAATCTGAATTTTCTAGAGAGAGATGCCTTTTAGAGTGCGGGTTGTCTATACCCAATGCCTGTTTTTTTATTCTATTAAAAAATAGGTGTTGACAAAAAACTGGCGTATGAATAATCAAGTGTTACAAAAGTATAGGCTAATTATATATGGTTGGAAATATCTCTCTCAGCTTTTCAAATTGACCAACCATGCCCAAATCATAATTTTCTAGAGAGAGATATGCCCTCCGAAACACAGACTGTTTAACCCAACACCTTTTTAATGGAAAATAGGCCTTGACAACTTAAACAGGCATCAGTTTGAAAAATAGGCATTAAGTAAGTATAGGCTTATCATATATGGATGGAAAGATCTCTCTCTCAAATTTCCAAATTGACTAACCATGCTCAAATCTGAATTTTCTAGAGAGAGATATACCCTTCGGAGTGCGAACTATCCAAACCCTAAAAAATAGGCATTGACAGCTTAAATAGGCATTCGTTTGGAAAATAGGTGTTATAAAAATATAGGCTTATTATATATGGTTGGAAAGATCTCTCTCTCGGCTTTTTGAATTGATTGACCACGCTCAAGTCTGAATTTTGTAGAAAGATATAGGCCCCCTGGAGTACAGAGTGTCTAAACCTAACATCTGATTTTTAATCAATTAAAATTCAGGTGTTGGCAGGAAATGTAGGCATTAGAGAAATTCAGGTGTTGGGATTTGGGACCCACCCAGTGAACCCTAACCTTCTCTAAAGCCAATACATAGGTAATTAACATCTCAAAACTCATCCACGTGCTTAGGCACCTTTGTGGGCCCTGTTTACAAGCGTTAGGATGAATTTCGGATGTTAGACCTGTAAAAGTCAAAGAAATCTAGTTTCAAACCAATTCATTCCATAGACATACTTTAGGATACCTTCATTATAAATACCTCTTTCAGCTTTCCCAATAATCTTAGTACGGTTGATTGTACACTTATAATTTTCAAGTGTATCAGATACCCAAACTTTACTTGGAAGACAACATTTGAGTAATGGCTGTTACATCAATACAACCAAGTCGAGTCGACCTACCCTCTCACTATATTTCAACCCGTTCCAACCTTTTACGGTCTTCACCTTACCATAGGGTCATGTCGTAATGGTTTGCGATCCAAAGACCCTGAGACTTGGTCATAGCCTAATTAGGTTTTCAAAACCATGCACATTGGTACAATATAGTCTTGGCCCCCATTTAGCTAACTTGTCTACATTTTGCAGTAACGTGGAGTACTCTATAAGTATATAAATAATATACAATGAATCTACTCTACATCACTCTCACAGTCAGATGTAATTGACTACCGAGATTGGCACACACAACAAACCCCTAAAACTATATACAGTTTGATCTTGACAAAACCTTAGGATCACACTGAACCATAAGATAAGGTATGTAGGCAGCTTGGGACTATGTCTCAGGTGCAACTACAATGATCACACAATGAAGGTGGTCCAAACCAATAATTTTACATTTAACAAAGCATGGACTTTAGCATAATTTAAAACATATATGAATGAGAGAAGCTATCCTAAAAAGGCGGGTATTTGGGGTGCCTAACACTTTCCCTAAATGCAACTAAACAACTTACCCTTAATCTCAGGAACTCAGACCAGTACTAAGAGTTAAATCCCTCAACCTCTAGGTCTAGACTTCTCTTCTTCATCCGAAGAAGAGAACCGATGTCCAACTCCATTGGTTAACCCCGAGTTGGTGGCGACTCCAAGAAAAGTTTAACCCTCTTATAAAATGGTTAGCGACCTCTCACATATCGGCATCATACGCCGAAGAGTGGGCCCGGAAAGCATGGGCAAATGGGGGAATCTGAACCCCTCTTAAACGCCGATGTCCACATATAGATTGTTTATACCCCAAAGAAGATAGAAGTGTTACGGTGATAAGAGGAGCTAAGAATTGGAGTTTTAAGTAAGAGATCATGTGTTTTTTAGAGTGTCACCATCGAAGGGTTTAAAGAGATTTTAGAAGAAAAGGAAGCTAGTTCCTAGATTATACAACCATTCAAAATCTTGAAGATACTAGGAACTATTTCTTATGAGTTAGCTTTGCCACTAGAATTTTTACATGTATTTAGTGTGTTTCATGTTTCAATTTTGCAGAAGTATATTTGAGATCTAATGCACGTGATAGAATATGAGCCCCTACAATTTGAAGAAGATTTGTATTACAAAGAACAACCGATCGAGATTCTGAATTAGAAGGAGCAAGTATTATGTTGAAGAGTGATTCCATACATGAAAGTTCTATAGAGGAACCATTTCGAGGAAGAGGCAACATGGGAAGGTGAAAGCAAAATGAAGGAAATGTATCTGCACTTGTTCCATACTAAAGGTACATAGAAATTTAGGAATTAAATTT
Organism: Platanus orientalis; assembly: GCA_025762735.1. Taxonomy (NCBI): domain Eukaryota; kingdom Viridiplantae; phylum Streptophyta; class Magnoliopsida; order Proteales; family Platanaceae; genus Platanus; species Platanus orientalis. Next base: position 9,784 of record JAOXJP010149719.1, on the reverse strand, counting down.
ATTTTAAGGGGGGGAGAGTTTAACACCTCATATATGTATTAAAGACCTAACCTATGTCGTGTAAGACCCCATACATGAAGATGTATTAAAATTAGAGAAATCAGGGTGAAAATAGTTAAAGAATTTTAAATTTGGAGAATTCAGACCGATCTGAGAGTTCTGTGGACTCTAGACCCAAAACCAGTAAATACTTAGACTAAGTCAAGGAGGGGCCCGGACAGATCCGAGTGGCCTCGAGAATGTAGATGAGAACATAGAAAGTATTTAGACCAATCTGAGTTAAACCAATCTGACTAAATCGGATTGATCAAACTAGGCAAAAACAAAAATTAAAAATTTTATTTCCTGATTTAATAGGATATTATACCCTAATTTGAGTGGGACACTATCCCAACCATATAAAAACCTCTAGGGTTTCGTTCTAAACCATCCTAACCGTAAAGAAAGAGGAGAAATTAAGAAAGATAATGGGGAAGAGTTTTTCGTATTTTTTCCATTATAAGTATTAAAAAAAAACAAGGGAATCGGGTATTTTCTTAAGAACTAGGTTCTTAGTTTAAGATTTAATATTAGCATGTGATTTTTAACTAGTTATGCATATGTTTGGATTTCAGAAGAAGGGATTGAAGGATTTGATTAAAAGAAGATTGAGTCTTTGGAATTTTCTTAGAGAAAAGAAAAGGAGTTATTCGGAAAGGATTTTTGTATTTTTAATCATATAGAATATGATATTGTTTTTATTTCATTAGGATATTAGAATCTTCTTTTTGAATAAAATGTCAATGTCTCAAATCATGAATAAAATGTCCAATCTATATCTCTAGCTCTCTATCTAGATTGTCTACTTTGTCATTTCCTCATCATCTAAAATGTTATCGATACGGGGTAAGCTTGATAGGCCCGATAAGAAAACATATAAACTATACAAGAATGGGTTAAGATAAGAATGAATACACAAATACAAAATTGACATTTTTTTTTCAAGTATTCTAAGCAATCTACGCAAACGATATAGTAGTAAATCATTCTTTAAAAAAAATTAATAGTGTAGTAAATATCATGTTAAACTTGTAGTACTATATGTAATACTGACTGAAGACATTTAACAAATCAAATCAAATACTTATAGCCAACTAAAACAAAATAGATCAGAACATATAGAGCTGAAACATAACAGAACATATAAATTTGATATCAAGGCCTTTTATATATAATAGTTTGCACCATTTAATTCCTAGTGCGAAGGGCCATAATAGTCCACACCTACACTACTATCTAATCTCTAGTAACAAGGGATCCATATAAATAGTTCGCACCATATACCCAGTGAGGTGGGTTCTATCAATCAATCTCCTTGATAAGCATGGTGGCCTTATTATAGATGATATCATTTTTATACGGTTTCCTTCAAAACATAACAATCTTGTAATTTATTTCTTTATAATAGTCTAATTCAAAACCATTACAAATAGAGATGTTTGACCCTCCTAATCACATACTATAGAATTTCTATTAAAAATATGAGGACATTGTTTTTTCATAACAAGACTATGTATTATAACTTTTAAAAACATAAAACTAAACTTTGCAAGTCCCCTTATTCTTTCAAAATCATTGAAATTATATCTTTTTAATCAGAAGACATTACTCATATAAAATTTTAACAGAAAATAAGTGAAATCAATAATTTATCTTGCAAAATAGGATTTTCATGGATAAAAAAAACCTATTAGATGCAAATCTGATGTACAACATTTAGGATTTCTCATAAAATAGTAAACAATTCATTTTAAGAACCTAACATGTTTAAAAACAAAACATAGATTACATATTTACTTTCAAAATAAAAAATCTCTTCCAAAATAGGCTTTATAAGAATATGAGGGAAATAAAAACAAAGTAGAATGTTCATGAGCATTTACAAATGAGTTTCAACATATTCTAAGATACTAAGAAAATTTATAAACAAAGCATAGCATATATGTTTACTTACAAAATGAAATCCCTTTTTATGAACACATAGTTTTCTTTCAAAACATGGATCTTTTACAAAGAAATAACGTAGATCATGTAAAACCATTTCAAAATATGGATTAACAAAGATCTAAGATCCTAAAAGGACTAAAAAAATGCATAATTTATATGTTCACTTATTTGTTTGCTCAAAATCCTTTCCTAAGCTTCATGCTCTTCAGTAAAATCCTAAATCTCTTTCAGAACCTAGCTTTCTCTCTTTCTCTTTCTCATTCCTTCATTTTTTGAGTTTCTGTTTTAAATTAGGTTGAGTTCTATTTCTTATATAGACCTTATAAGAGCCCCAAAACGATTTGGAAACTTGCTCATTGAAACTTGCAAAAATCCTAAAACTTCATAAATTTGGTCGTGTCTTCTCCATTGATCGAGCTCGACCCCCTTGACTAATTAGACTTTTCCCTGATCGATTGGGCTTGCCCACCTTAATCGATCAGGTGTTTCCCCGATTGATTGAACTTGCCCTAAATTTTTGAAATATTATTTCCCATTCATACTAAAACATTCATATCCTTCTTTATAAAGCTTTGATTCACTCACCGTTCATTACATTGGAAACTAGACTTCCATATCTTTGTAATGGTGTATAGTTTGCTTACTATTTCTTTCTAAGTTTGCACAAATTTTTTCTAAAGTTGATCAAATTTATAAGTAATTGAATGAATATGCATTTAAATCCTACTAAGTGTGTGTAAACATGTGTGGGGTGTTACACTCCCCCCCTAAAATATTTAGTTCTCTAAATTTGACGTATCTTGAGTGTGAAACAAGTGTGGATATTTTCCTTTCATCTCGTCCTCGCCTACCCAAGTTGCTTCTTCTTCCGAATGGTTTTTCCATAACACTTTCACATACAGAATCACCTTTGAATGTAGCACTTGTTTCTTTCTATTCAATATTTGAACTGTTTGCTATAAGATAAATCTTCTTTAACTTAGAGTGATTTGTACTCTTAACACATGGGATAGGTTTCGCATATACTTCCTCAACATGGATACATGAAACACATTATAGATATGTGACAAATCCAGCAGCAATGCTAGTTCATAAGTAACATCACCCATCATTCTCAAAATCTCGAATGGTCCAATGAACTTGGGACTTTACTTCCTTTTCTTTCCAAATCTCATTACACCCTTGGATGGTGATACCTTCAGAAATATATGTTTCCCAACTTGAAAATCTAGTTCTCATCTTCTTTGTTCTACATAATTCTTCTACCTGCTCTAAGCCGCAAGAAATCTTTCATGAATCACCCTAATCTTCTTAGTTGTCACCTGAGCCAATTCATGTCCAAGTAAATTTTTTTCTCTTACCTCTTCCTAACATATGGATATCCTACACTTTCTTCCATATAATTCTTTAAATGGTGCCATATGTATGCTTGCTTGGTAACTGTTATTGTAAGAAAATTTGATCAATGGTAGATGATCATCCCAACTTCCTTTCAAGTTAATTACACATGCTCTTAGCATGTCTTCCAAAGTCTATATGATCCTTTCCAACTGTCCATCTGACTATGGATAAAAAGTCATACTAAAGTTTAACTTCATCAGTATCTCTTGTTGTAAGTTATTTCAAAATATTGATGTAATTAGCAGTCCCTATCTGAAACTATTCTAATTAGAATACCATGAAGTTTCACAATCTCATCGATGTACAACTTGGCCAACTTATCAAGTGAGTAGTTTACCTAAACAAATAAGACATGAGTAGACTTGGTTAGTCAGTCCATAATAACCCAAACGGAATCAAATCACTTCCTTGTTTTAGGAAGTAAATTGACAAAGTTCATAGACATATGTTCCCACTTTTAGTTAGAAATTTCCAATGGTTGCAATAATCCTGTTGGTTTCTAATGTTCAGCTTTCACTAGTTGACAAGTCAAACTCTTGGATACAAACTCTATAATTTCCCTCTTCTTGTTGTTCTACCAATAATACTCCATCAAGTCTTTATACAGCTTTGTACTCCCAAGATGAACCAAGTACACTGTACCATTTACTTCTTCCATGATTTCTCTTTTTAGTTCAGAGTTATTAGGCACACACAACCTTTTACCATATCACAAAGAATCATCTTGAAGAATTGCGAAATCTATTCTCTGTCCTTTCTTAACCTCTTCAATGATCTCAAAATTTAGGAATCTAAACTTTGAGCTATCTTTAACTTTCCATTAAAAATAGCTTCTACCCTAAGGTGTGTTACCATACATGCCAAATTACCAACAGATTCTCAACTCAAAGCATCAGCAACCACATTGGCTTTTGCAAGATGATATAGGATAATGTAGTCATAATTCTTAATTAACTCAAGCCATCTCGTCTACCTCAAATCCAGATTCTTCCGTGAAAACAACTACTTCAGGCTCTTGTGATCTATATAAATCTCACAATGTTTCCCATATAATTAATGCCTCCATATCTTTATTGTAAACATAACCACAACTAATTCCAAATCATGAGTTGGATAATTTTTCTTATAAGGTTTAAGTTATCTTGATGCATAGGAAATCACCTTCCCATCTTGCATTAGTACACAACCCAAACCTTTTCTAGATGCATCAGTGTAGATCACATACTTTCCTCTAGTATTGGATAGTAATGTAAGGACTAGGGTAGAAATCAAACGATCCTTTAGTTCTTGGAAACTGTGTTCACATGCCTCATTTCAATTGAACTTGGCATTCTTTTGTGTCAGCTTTATCAAACATCTAACATACTAGAAAACCCCTCAACAAATGTCCTGTAGTAACTAGCTAAACCCAAAAATCTATAAACCTCAGACACATCCATAGTTCTAGGCCAATTAACTATAACCTCTACTTTCTTAAGGTCTACATAAATTCCATCCTTTAAGATTACATGCCTTAAGAACACCACTTTATCCAAATAAAATTCACACTTGTTGAATTTGGCATATAACTTATGTTCAATAGTGTAATCCTCACATGATTTTATGTTCTTCTAAGCTCTTTGAGTAAACCAAGATGTTATCAATGAATCCTCTAATAAACTAGTCCAGATATAGTCTAAACACCATGATCCTTAAGTTTATGACTGTTATAGGTGCATTTGTCAATCCAAACGACATGACAAGAAACTCATAGTGTCTATACCTAATACATAAAGTAGTCTTAGGTATATCATCATTCTTAATCTGAAGTTGATAATAACCAGACTTAAGGTCAATCTTAGAAAAGATCTTAGCACCTTGTAATTGATTGAAGAGATCATCAATTCGAGGCAACAGATACTTGTTCTTCACCATCACCTTATTCAACTACCTAAAATAAATGCAAAGCCTCACAGTTCTATCTTTCTTCTTCACAAAAAACACTTGTGCACTCTATGGTAAAACACTATGGTGAACAAAACCTATATCAATCAAGTCTTGCAACTCTACCTTAATCACCTTCAATTCAGTTGGCGCCATATAAATAGGCTTAGTGCCTTTTACTAACTCAATAGAAAAATCAATCTCCCTGTCAAGAGATAAATCGAGAAGATCTTCAAAAAACACATCGTTGAAATCTCTAATAACAAATATGTCTCTAATCTTTACTCCATCCTTCTAATCATCTATTATGTAAGATAAGTATCCTAGCCCACCTTTTTGCAGTAGTCTTTTGCTTATAACGTAGAAATAATCTTAGGGAAACTCCGTGTACCCTTAAACACAACCTCGAACTAATTAGGGATACTAATGGTCACTTCCTTGATATAACAATCCACTTTAACATGATGGATATCCAACCAATCCATGCCTAGGATGACATCAAAATCTTGTAAGTCCAATACAATCAAGTCTACTAACAACTTTGCTTCTCCAATCCTGACTACACATGACTTGGATACCTACTCGGAAAACATAGTCTTGCCAATTGGAGTTGATATAACTAGATCATATTCTAATGATTCTGGTATAGCATCAAAGTCTTTTATAATAATAACAACCATAAACGAGTATTTGGATCTAGGATTAATAAGTACTGTAGAATTATGAGAAAATAAATGGATAATACCTGTCACCAATGTGTTTAACGCTTCTACATCCTTCTCTGTAACCACATAGACATTCGCTTGTATTTTTGGTCTTGGTTTCCCATTAGTAGGTTTGGTCATCTAATCATTCTTCATCACTAGGAAATCCCTAATCATGTAGCCTATCTTTCCCGCATTGGAAACAGGAGCTCGACTCTAGGTGACATACATCTGTGTGCTTCTTTCCACATCTTGGATAAGCAACTATGTCTCGTTGATGCTAGGTTTGGGTCTCAATCACCACCTTCTTCTTAAAGGTCTTCACATTGTCATTAGACTTTTTGAATCCATCCTAAATTGGATGCTTCTTGCTCTAATCTCGTATCTACTACAACTCTTTGCATTCTCTTTCAACCAACATAATTGTCTCAACAACATCAAAAAATGATCTTAGTCCTAAAGTAGCCATGCAACTCTAGATCTTAGGACACAATCCTCTTTGAAATTTCATGGCCTTTCACTTGTCATCATCAGATATGTGGGGAGAAAACCAAGCCAACTCCATGAACTTGACTTTATACTATAAAACCATCCTGCTTCCCTATATGAGTCCCATGAACTCCATCTTTTTAGCATCCTAAACACTACGCGGAAACTAATAGTCATAAAAATCTCTAAGGAAAATTCCCCAAGTGAGTGGTCTGCCTTCCTCTAACGGTAAGATCTCTCTAATATCTCTCCACCAATGTTCAGCTTCTTTTTTCCGCATGAAGAGTGCAAAAGAAACTTTATGAACCTCAGTACAACCTATCACATCAAATATCTTCTCTAATTGCATCTACCATGCTCCTAGTTCTTAAGGATCGGATGAGCCTTTAAATTTATTTGGCTTCATTTCCCTAAATCGAGGAGTGTGACATTACCCTTTCCTTGCGGAAGTGGTTTCTTACTTTCTTAACTTACTGATTTGTAGCGTACATTTTTTTATTTATTTTTCTTTATTTTATCCAATTACTATCCTCAACTATCAAACATTCATAGCGAAAGCATAATCATAAGATAACAACATCCATCCATAAAGTGTAGTGGAATATAAACATACACATTTTAACTACGCAATGAAATATAACAAAAACCCCTAATATCCATAACAAATAACCATTAATATCATCCATCAAACTAAACATACCCATAAACATCTAAATAGTACTATCAAATAGGCCATCTAAATGGGTCAACATCATGTTCATACCTCTAGTAAGACGACTAATTAACTGAATTAAACCATGTTTCAAAATCTATTATACATGAGTGCTGAAAATAAGTAGACAAAAGGAAGCAACATGGACGGTCTGCTCTTGCCCACAAACCATTTCTCTGAACTGAACCTGCGAAGGATCCTGTGCTATAGGGCACCATATGAAAGGGGGTTAAAAACATCGGTAAGCTATAAAGCCCATGAGAGAACATACATAATGTCCCACGGAATAAATCGTATGTCACGAGTACAGAATGAGACTAAATCAGAATAGATGAATATATAAGAGTCAACTAACTACAACAATGATCAAAATCTAATAAGGTTGCAAGAGTAATAAGCCAAATCAATACGAGTCTATAACTGAAATCAACAAAGTACAACTCATAAGAAAAGTGCAATGTATAATGTAAATGTTTGCTTCAAAAATATTCATAAATAAATAGGCCTTAACACCTATCAAATAGGTTTCTTGGCTAATAAATATCAAAACCTGATGCATGCTCATGGAAGCCTAATACAACTCTCAACTCACGTAACCCATAAAGGGTTTCCACCAAAAAACACCTCTAATCAAAATAACTCAACCCACAGGGTTCCTAAACTAAATCTCATCAAAACACCTCATAACAAATCCAACAGATGAGCCCACATAGGGCCTCTAACAAAACTGAAATCATGTAACCTATGTAGGGTCTCTACAAAATGAAAATCTTGTATGACCCATGTAGGGTCCCTAACAAAATTGAAATCTCGAACATAAATTATGGAAAATTAGTGTTGTCTTCACCTATTAATGTCACTCAGTGATTGGGTCCATAAATGGGGTCATAAGACCAATATAGCTCGCAAAAATCTCCTAGGGGATCAAGAGTTAGCCCATAAGAATTCTCCAGAGCATCAAGGGTTAGCCTCCAAAAATCCCCCAAGGCATTAAGGGTTATGGGCAACTAGTATCGTCTTCACCTATTAATGTGACCCGGTGATTTGGTACCTTAACTAAAATGGATCAATAGACCAATATAGCTTGCAAAAATCCCCCAAGGTGTCAAGGATTAGCCCATAAAAATCTCTCAGGGCATCAAGGATTAGCCCACAAAAATCCCCTAGGGCATCAAAGATTGGTGGGCAACTAGTGTCATCTTTACCTATAAATGTCACCCGATGATTGGGTCCAAAACAAAATCCTCATAATCGGAACGGTACTTTAAAATTAGTTCATATATAGAGTAATATGTAACTGCATAAGGATATAATGCAAGAGAAGTTCGAGTAACAAAACTCAGAGATGAGACCGTGTAAAGACCATACTTAAAACCAAATAGAAAGTAGTAGCTAATACTCACACCAAAACTAAATGCTCAAAAATTCAATGATAGTGTAAAAGTCTCAAATAAGTCATGCATGTGGATGTAAGGATATTAGTATGGAGCTCATCAAATCAAGTGTAAGTGGATATAATCAAGTGGAAAGCATACTAATAGCATCAATGAGGAACTAGCATACAAGATAGCATAAACAATAGAGCTCGGAGTCAATTAAGGTAAAGAAAGGCTACCAATTAGCAATAATGATATATAGGAATCTCATCTATGGGGAAATCAAAGAAAACATCAAGTATAAGGAGTAGAAATTATTTTTCCCTTTTTACTTTCATATAGATTCAACCTTCTTACATTTAATCATAGAGAGAAGCTTATGATTTCAATGAATTCATGATCGTAGCAAGGTAGAATAATCAAATCTTAACTAATATATACATAAATTGGAATAGATTTAACCATTTAAAAATAGAATCTAGAATTTCATATAATCAAGTTCCCTAGAAAGGTATAATGGAAATAAACCACTTCATTGAATAGTTTAAATCATTAATCTCATATAGATTTAGCAAGAAGTAATGAAATATGTCATCTCACCTAAAATGGCAACCAAAAATAAAAAAAAGTATAAAAAAATAGTAAGAGCAGAGTAATCAACTTGAAAACTCACTAATCCTCCATGGATTTAGTGTTTAGATGAAAGAAACTTACCAAATTTCCACCACAAGGCAACCAAAATGAAGGGAAATTGAAACTTCCTTCAAACTAAGGATTTCCAATGAATAGAATGACAAGAATTCAAGAGAGTAGCATAACTTGTGTGGAAACTCACATGATCTTATGGATTTGCAAATCAAGTGATAAAATCGTGTAAAACTTAAATGACTTCACCATTAAGTGATATGAAAATCAAAACAAGAGATGATCATGAAGAAATTTATAGGAGAACAAAAAAGGTAGGACACCAAGTTTGTAAACTCACTAAAATCTCATAAATCTTCAAATCAAATGATGTGAATCCACCAAAACTTCATAGATTAATGATCAAATGGTGAAGAAACTAAAATACCAATCATATTAAAGAATAACCATGAAGAAAATGGTAGAAATCAAAGAAAGTAGCACATCATGTATGAAAACCTACCTAATCTCATAGATCTACCAATCAAGTGAAGTGAAATCAACAAAAC
>JAOXJP010149708.1:0-13143 GCA_025762735.1 Platanus orientalis | reverse complement strand
TTCCTTGATTCTAATGAGTTTCTAGGGTTTGTAGTTTGAGTTTAGGTCATTCTTATAGAGATAGGAGGTGTCTAAATTGAGTTGAAAAACTTTTCTATTCATAACTTAAAAAAAAAACACGATTTTTGCATTTAATCACGATTTTTGGACTTTTGAGTTATTTACAATTTTGCCATTGGACTAAAACGACTCTAACTTTCTTTATAGGACTTTTTTTTTTTAACCGTTTGTTATGTTGGACTCTAGACTTAAAGACCTTTTTTTGTATATTTCTCATAATAAAATTATGAGGTTTACTATTTTTCATCTAATTTCAAAGTTCTCCTATGTTTTTAGGTCTATAATTTTGTCCAAGTCAAGTTGGAAAACTTTCTCATTTAAAACTTAAAAAAAAAACATGATTTTTGCATTTAATCATGATTTTTGGACTTTTTAGTTATTTATGATTTTGCCACTAAACTAAAATGACTTTTTCTCAATAGGACTTTGTTTTTCGAACCGTTTGTTGTGTTGAACTCTAGACTTCAAGACATTTCTTTTGGTATATTTTTTATAATAAAATTATGAGGTTTACTATTTTTTCAACTAATTTCAAAGTTCTCCTTTTTAGGTCTATGATTTTGTCATAAGACATTAAAATAATGAAAATGCAAAAGAAAAATCTTGGGTATTAGAACCGAGTTTTATGGGGTGCCTATCATTGTTAACCTCGACATCATAGTCATAAAGTTAGGTGTACGCAAAGTTCAGACTCTAGAGGTTGTCTACCTAGTACCCCAGATGACTATAGAGGACAGGGTTCAGTTTGCCATCCACATGGGAACTGAGAATGTCAACTAGAAGGGTCGGCTCAATGTATTGACCTAACACCTATCGGCCTAACTTTTGTACCGCATCTTCATATATAATCTGATCCCCATGACACACCAGGCTGATATGAGTAAGGCGATGGCCTATCTAGTGGCCTAGCTTATGGATGGAAAAACTATAGATCTCGGTGTCTTCTTATGTAGCAGGATGATCAAGATTTTGAAGTCTTAAGATCCTCACACCAATTTGATCTTTCCCATCCTCATCGCCCATTTGATGAAGCATAATAGAGTCCAGCTCTGGTCTGGCCCTAGGGACCAAGCCGACCCCATTAATGCAGGGACTATCCACAAGATGCTCTAGAATGCCAAGAAGCTAGCAGAAGTAGCTCCAACACAACCTCCTCCATAAGTTGATTATGGTCATGAGGACACCGATGAGGATGATCGTCGACCACCTCCTCCTCCAAAGGTAGAATCATCATGTCGTCCTAAGAATTCATTTTAGGAGCTCATCCTAAAAAAAATCCAAAGTTTGGAGACATACATCAAGAGAAAAGTTATGCGAATGATTGATAACCAAAAGCTCTTGGCAAGGAAGGACAATATGATTGAGGCACGTTAGGAGCGAATGGCATCTCAACTAGATGCCATTGAAGATCATCTCTTGTGGACAGATTCTTCTTTCCAGAAGACTCTACTACCTCAGGTTAAAGCTAGAGAGAGGATTCTTAGGACTACTCTAGACTCTAGGATGGATGAGAGTGAGGATTATGTCAGTGAGGGGGATAAGGATTAATTTTTTAAATGCTTTCTTTTTGTAGACTGGCCTATATTTTTTTGTTTATGGCCTCAAATAGTTCTTTTTATCCATGTATCTATTGTTTTATCTTAATTAATGGATATTTTGTTTGTCTCACACTACTTGATTGTCATTCCATTGCAAAAAGGGGGAGAGATATGACGAAACACAACACACAATGCACATGATTAATTTTTTTTCCTTACTATTGTGCTTGCTTGAGGAAGGTATATTTTTTTGTAGCTTAGATGACTCCAAGCAACAACCTAACACACACTTTAGATTCTCTTTCATTGAGAAGTGTTATGTTAAGGGGGAGTGTATGTTGAGGGGGAGTAGAGTATATATCCTTGTAATCTCTAGAGGGTTATATGTTATGATTTTTTTTTTGTGAGTTGTAAAAAAATTTCCATGGACCACCAAAGGGGGAGATTGTTGATTTATTGTCAAGCCCATGTCAAAATATAAATGTGTTGTGCAAGTGTATGTGGATAAAAGTAATACAAATATCAAGGAATGAAGCAAACATGTGAAGAACAACACAAGACACATCAACTGTAATTGAAGGTTCAAGCTCAAAAAAGCAAAACCATCTTCATATTTGATCTTGCACTACAAGACCAAAACACTTTCTGAATAGATAAAATTGGTATACTAACTATGACCTACCCAAAACATAGGATGAGTTGTGTAGGAGACCTCCCAAGGCCTTAGAACAAGTCCCACGGCAAATGGTAGAGAGACTAGACAAAATCAAGAACAGGAAAAGATAATCAATCAAGGGTTCCTTGGAACCGGTTAAGCAAAACACCCTGTTGAGGTGGGTGCCATGATCAATCATGGTTCCAAGCGGGACCAGTCATGATGGAACCATCGAGTTCCATGATCCTGAAAGGCGGGACCAGTCATGTCTCAATCATGACTGGTCAGGTAGAAGGCACCCTAGATGGTGGGTGCCTTGACCGGTCTTGATTGAGGACATGATTGGTCATGAGTAGAAAAATTGCAATTTTTTATGTTCTAAAATCCACAATTTATGACTAATTGAGTCTCATTTTGGTATGTTTCTCTAGGGTTTTTGATACCCTATTTATATCTAAACATCACTAAAATCGAGTATGTCTTGAAGAGACAAAGCCTTGAGAAAAGAGCACTAAAAAATAAGAAAAGTTATCTCATTTATTGTTCTACAAAAATATCGATTGTTGCATTCAAAGGGGGCTTAAATCACGAATCTCTTACTAAACAAAGATCCATCTTCATTTTGATAGGTTCAATCCTACGAAACCGCAACAAAAGCTTTGAGAGCTAATCGCTTTTGAGGTAATCAAAGCTAGGGTTTTTAACTCAAAAATATTCCGTCAATATTGATCAGTTATCTTGTAATGGTTGATTTAAAATAGAATTGATCAATAAACTAATATATGCTATTAAGTAGCACATTATCTTTTGCAACTTTATTCTATTGATTTGCCTATTAAGAGGCATCTGAAAGTGTAAAGAATTACCTCTACAGTTATTAAGATCAATGACCATAGTAAAATCATCCTATTAAGAGGTATGCATTGAACAGAGAAATTAATTTCTTTAAAATATCTATTTGTAATTGTTGAACCTTCACCGGAGACATTGAAGGTGTTTCTCATTACCCTCGCCGAAGACATCGGGGGTAGACACCAAAGTTTGCCAGAGACACCAAACCGTATGGTGTACAGGTTTTTTTTTGTTGGATCAATTTTCTTCTATAATATTGTTAAATTTTATTAATAAAATTAATCAGCTTAGTGAGGAGCTTACAACAGTGGACATATGCCCGTAGTGTCGAATCACTTTAAACTCTCTGTGTAATCTTGTGGTGTGAATTCATTATCTCCTTAAGTTGTATGTATTGATTGTCATTTCAATTCAACTATTTATTACATCATAGAAAAGAAATCGAATAGCCAAGAACTAAAAAAAAATTGAATAATTCACCCCCCTAGGATAGCTAGGAATAGGAAATTTCATTTATGACCCCAAAGACCCTTATATGGGTTGGCTAGATATAGCCCTAGAGAACCTTTATGTGGATTGTCCCTTGTTAGGCCCGAAGACTCCTTTGTGGGTTGATCTCTATGGCCCTTAGGTACCCAATCACCAAGTCACATTAACAGGTGAAGACAATCGTAGTGCCCATTAGTCTTATGACCCTAAAGACTCCTTTGTGGGTTGTCCTTTATGGCCCGTAGGTACCCAATCATCGAGTTACATCAATAGGTGAAGACGGCCTTAGTGGTCCAATATATGTTACGTTTTGCCAGAAACCCCTACATAGGTTATATGATGTGTTTTGTCAGAGACCTTACTTGGGTTACATGTTATCCTTTGTCGGAGATCCTTTAGGTTATATGTTTTGGATTTGTCAGAGACCCTTTATGGTTCATTCATAGTCATATTTGACCTTGTCGGAGACCCAATGTGGATTTAGTTACATCTAGTTTTGGTATTTGACAGAGACTTTTATGAGTTAGCATATAGTACATAGCATGTAGAATTTAGTACATATAGTACATAGCATGTAGAATTTAGTATATGCATGATTCAGTTGTTATGTTTTAGACACTCTTGGTATATTGAAGTATGAGCATACTTGATTCATGGTAGGGATACATGCATAACATAATTGATTCACGTGGTACATTGATTCCTTAAGCTTATCAAGCTTAACCCAATCAACACCCCCTTTCAAATGAGGAGTAGGAGTATGGGTATGTATGTGGCCGTTTGGGGATGCGGGCATGAATGAGGAGTTGGGCGGTCTAGCCCATGTCTTTACATTTTAGTTTGGTTTACATGCTAGACATATGATGTACCTCTATTTTGGTACTTTGATTGGGCCTCGGTTAGGAAAGGATTTTTATATGTTATGGGCATGTTAAGGCCCCTTTTAATTTGGATTATTAGATATTTAGACTTGATGTATATATTGTCATGCCTTGAAACCCATACCGGTAGGGCCATGAATTTTGGCATGTGACATTAACACATCACTTCACTTTTCATTCACTAATTCATTCTTAACCTGTATAAATTTCTCACTTTATTTACATTTATACGCAGTAAAATAATACATCGATCACTTTCCAATAATCACATAATTAACCACATTCCCATAAATCTGACTTGTATAAAAATCCCATAACTTATAAATCATAATCCTGTAAATAATCCATAAACAATACTTAACATTCTCATTCAATTAAATAAATAATCTGACATAATCCAATTTATCAATTGAAATCAAATGGTCAAAATCTCTAACTTATTACATCTATCAAAATTCAAAGTGAAATAACTGAACTAAATTGAAATAAACAAGTGTCTGTTATCTAGTTGTCTCTATTCAGAACCACTACTCTGTGGCCTCTTGATCATCTGTGGTGTCAGATTAGGGTAAGGTTGACAAACCTAGTAAGAAAATAGTAAATTATGAAAACAGTGGATCAAGTTTTAGCATGATATCAAAAACTAAATAGATACTTTTCTACTTACAATTCAATATGCATAACAATTCAAAAATCAGTCTTATACATTATTACACAATTAATAAAAATTACAATTTCATGTACATAATGAAAATCAGTGATAACATATATCTTTACATTTACAGAACGGAACAGATCATATCATATTTCATATCATGGCTAGAATGGAATAGAGCAAAACATATATGTGCTATAAATCCAAAACATATAACGGTTTACACTATTTAAACCATGGTGAGAAGGGTCTAGTTTATAGCATTTAAACCCAGTTGATAAGGGTCTAGTTCACAGCATTTAAACCCAGCTAAGAAGGGTCTAGTTTGCAACATTTAAACCCAGCTGAGAAGGGTTATTATTACCTCTTATGTGGCAAGCAGTAAGGATCTATAACAATTCACACCGATTATACCCAGGTAAGAATGGTCCATCAATAATTCCCCTTAATGGGCAAGGTGGCTTTCTAATAGTACATATTATTCTCTTTCAGTTTCAATCAAATCATATATTTCATAGAAATAACATATAACAATCTTTTACATTACTTAAGTCAAAATAACATATAAGAACATGCTTGATCCAACTAGGCACAATCTATAAAATATGTTTTCAAAGCATATAAAATCTGTCCAGAATAATACTCTTGAGAATTACTAATGGTTGAATGTAAAAATCAATATTTTTCTTTTACAAACATAGGATTTAGGATTACTAATAATAAATCAAAGGATTAGACATATAACTTATTACAAATCAGTAGATCATTACCTCTAAAATAATTTAGAATATCAAAAAAATTCTTAAAATAATCTTTACAATTTTAAGAATAAAACCCTATTTTAAAACTCTTGATTTTTCATTAGAAACATAGTTATACATGTATTAATAATATAAAACGAACTCAAAACCAATGATTCAACTCATTAAAATCTTATAGAATTGAAGACAAATCACTTTTCAATCATATTCCTATAAAATTATTTTATCTTTTTTTAAAACCATGTTTTAGAACTTTAGGCAAAACCTAAATCAATGAAAAATGATTCAAATCCGGTTAAAAAATTATTAAAACCTTTGCAAAATGGAATCAATTGAGTTTTAAGAACCTAAAGAATAAAAACAAAATAGTAGTATAGTTGTATTCTTATAAAATAAATTTTCTTTTACAAAACAAACTTTTAAGAACTTAAAACGATTCAAATCCAAAACAAAACAATCAAAATCTTTTGCAAAACAATATAAACAAGGATCTAGGAACCTATGGAATTAAAACAAAACAACAGTTTACATGTGTTTTTATCTCTTGGTGTGTAAAAATTGTTCCTAGCTTTGTTCTTCAGAAAAATCCCTAAATCTTTGCAAAACCTAGCTCTCTCTTATTCTTTCTTCAAAATCTCCAAATTTGCAAATTTCTTTAAAAGACCATATATCTTATGAATTTATATGTTTTTATTAGCCTAAATAACAACAATAATCCTCAATTCCGTGTTTAGGTAGGTCTCTAGTAAAAAAGTTCTTAAAATTTTACAAAAATTATGATTATACGAAATTTTCCACTTTAATGATATCATCCCACTAGAAATTTTCCAACATAGACACCGAGTAGGAAAATGGTCATAACTTTTTCTACAAAACTTGTATTCACTCGCTGTTTTTTGTTGGAAATTAGACTTCAAGATTTTCAAACATATATAAGTTACTCTCTAATTCGTTCTATATTTTTATTGGTATATTTTTTAAATTATCTCAAAATATATTAATTCATATCATACCAGATGACAAAAACACTTTTTGGAAAATTTGTCATAACTTCTTCTACAAAACTTCAATTCACTCACCGTTTGTCACATTGAAAAGTAGACTCATCGATCTTTCCTAGCATATATTATTTGTAGGGTGATTCCTATTAGATTGATACAAATTTATTTATGAAGTTGTGTCATCTGTCTAGGACAACTTCAGAATTTGTCATATCCTTGACCTATTTTTTTTCTTTGCTCAGTAAATTACTTTTAACTTTTTTGTTTGGTGTCTATTTTTCTCACCATTTGTTGCGTAGGACTCTAGACTTTTGTGCTTATCTAAAGGTATAAGTTTCACCACAAATTCTTTCTATATTTTTGTTGGTTCCTTTCTAAAGTTATGTCAATGATCAAATCAACATTTGTGCATTTAAGTGGTCTTATGTGTGTATAGAATTTATGTGACATATATTAGCATTCTAAGTGTGACATGTATGCATTCTAAGTGTGCATCATGGTACAGGGTGTCACATATATATTCTTATTGCACTTTGATTCAATTTACTATTATTATTATTCCATTGTGTTGTATTTGAGTAAATGGACTTACTTGGATAAAAGGGTAAGTAATCAATTTATACAAAAGGTGAAGTGGATAGGAATAAGGGGTGATACACTCTGAACACAGGATCTCTTCACTATGGAATACGGGTTTGGTGTAACGACCCAAAATCCCATCACTAGATAAGACTTTGGAGTGTTAATCTCTTTACACTCTTCTTTTTCTTTCCCTTACTCAAGACCCTTTGTAGCAGAATATTATCAAAGGGTCCTTAATTTTATTTTTTAATTTTGACATTTACTTAGCTCATTCATTGTCATTCGTATTTGTAATTAAAACCAACTTCTAATCCAAACTATTACCATGTGTAGTGGAATCTAACTTTTAAATCATTAACATCATAGTGGAAGGAAATTAATCATTTAAAGTAAAACCCTTTCAATTAACTTCTCATAATCAAGTCTGAAATCAAAATCTATCCCCAATATCTCTCTATAAACATAAATTAAAATAAATAGTTTGAACATATAACTAAAAAACAAATAACATGAAGTGAGTCTTCTAATCCATCTTCTCCTTAAAATGTTATATCATGTCTCATAGTACTCCATGGGCTCACATGCTAATAATATATATAGAGAGAGAGTTAATCTGAACAAAAAAAAACATTATAGATGGGTGAGTCCATAGCTCACAGGTAATAACATAAATGCTACAATAGAATATGAGTCAAGACTTATCATGAATATTTTAAAAATAAACTTTACATACTTTACTGAAAACATAACTGAACTGTGAATTTTATGACATGATAAAAACTCTTTATGTAAATCTACATTTTCTTATGCAATAACTTTTACAATCAAAATTTATCTTATTTATATTCTTTTTTATCTTCTGCTCTTACTTATACAAACAAAAACTTTAAATTTATACTTATCACACAATTTATCATTCATATACCAACTTTACTTATGAAACTTTTAAAGTTCAAACACTTCTTTCATTTATAATCCTCCTAGGATCTATAAACCACTAATTTTCACTTGCTCTTAACCATCTAAGGATCTTTTAAAAAATTATTTAATCTACTCATCTACAATCTCCAATGTACTTCTTAAAACATACACTTCTATATTTTAAAGATTTCTAACACAATGGTTATCTCACATACAAAACCTATGAGTAAGTTTTTGTCTCAGATACAAAACCTCTGAGGGAGTCTCTGAATGGTTCTCACATACAAAACCTATGAGTAGGTCTTTGTTTCAGATACAAAACCTCTGATGGGGTCTTTGAATGGTACTCACATACAAAACCTATGAATAGGTCTTTGTCTTAGATAAAAAACCTCTGATGGGGTCTCTGAATGATTCTCACATACAAAACCTATGAGTAGGTCTCTGTCTCAGATACAAAACCTCTGAGAGGTCTTTATCTCAGAAACAAAACCTCTGAAGGGGTCTCTGAATATATAACCACTATGGTGTCTGTCTCTAACTACTACTATCTCTGAAACACATAATCCATGAGGGATCTCTAAAATAATAAACCATAATGGGTCTCTTAATCACTAACTTCTTCAAATATAATTTTTCAAGTCTCTAAATCATTCATAGCTCCTATGAATCACCTAGTTCCTTCTCATCTTCAGATACAAACAACAGTAATCCTTATGAACCTTACTTTTTATCAAAACTTGCTTCTTAATACAAAATAATTACATGTTTTATCATACACATAACAATAATCTTATGCACTATTATAAATCAAAATTTAACATATTACCATTTATGATATCATTCTATAGAAGGCTTCAAACAAAACAATTCATAGCTAAGCATGACATAGTTCACAATTTAACATTATGTGCATATATGCATGATCCTTTCTAAACTTAATTTTTCTCAAAAATAATTTTATATTTTTTAAAACTTATAGTCTTATTACAACTCTTATAAAATCATGATTGATTTATCATACAAATATAGAGGATTTTTTTTACTCAATTTAAGTACAAACTAAGAATAATGCTTATATAAAACTAGGTTTAATCATAAACAATACTTATATTTTCATCAAATCATTAGGCCTTTTTATCCTTAATCATAACTTTAGAAAATAAGAATGTTCTTCTTCTAAACATTATCAAAACAAGCTACACAATTGATAATCATTTCTTAAATAATAAAATATGAACAAACAAGAGAGGAACTTGAGGAAAACTTGTAGAATTTATAACCTATAAACTTATTTGCCAACACGTAAACACTTTCTAAAGATTCATGACTTAAAATTGAAAAAAGCTCTAAGAACCTAAATAAAAAAAGAAACATATAATATTTATGCAATTACTTGTTTCATTCACAAAACTTTCAAATTTCTTATATTTTCTAAGAAAATAAGGCTTAAAACATGAAGGATCCTTTCAAAATTTTGAGCAAAGCTCTAAGATCCTAGACAAGAAACAAAATATGTAAACTTAATGTGATTAATTGCCTCTTATTATTGAAAATTGGATTGTAAAACTTGTGTTCTTCACCATTTTCCTCTTCTAAACCTAGCTTTTCCTTTCAAAATCCCTATTTTTGTAAAACTTCTTCAAAAGATCATCTTTCTTATGAGTTTTTATGTTTTTATAAGCTTAAATAGCAACCCTAATTTCCAATTTTATGTTTAGGTAGGTATCTAGTGAGAAAATCCTTAAAATTGTGCACAAAGCGCTGTTGTACAAAATTTTCCGCTTTAATGATGTCATCCTACTAGAATTTTTCCAACGCAGACACTTAGTGGGAAAATGGTTATAACTTTTTCTACAAAACCCGGATTCACTCACCGTCTTTTTTTGTTAAAAACTAGACTTCAAGATTACTCTTTAATTCGTTCTACATTTTTATTGGTGTATTTTAAAATTTACCTCAAAATCTACTAATTCATACTATGCTAGATGGCATAAATACTTTTTGGGAAAATTATCATAACTTCTTCTAGGAAACTTCAACTCACTTACCGTTTATTGCATTATAAAGTAAACTCATAGATCTTTTCAATCATATGTTATTTGTAAGATGATTCCTACGGGATTAATACAGGTTGACTTATGAAGTTGTGTCTTCCGTTTGGGATAGCTTCAGAAATTGTCATATCATTGACCTCCTTTTCTCCCCTTGCTTAGTAAATTGCCTTTAATTTTTTTTGTTTGGTGTCTATTTTGCTCGCCGTTTATCGTGTAAGACTTTAGACTTTCACATCTATTCAAAGGTATAAGTTTTACTCTCAAATTCTTTCTACAATTTTGTTGTTGTCTTTCTAAAGTTATGCTAATGATCAGATCAACATATGTGCATTTTATTAGTCTTATGTATGTACAGAACTTATGTGACATGCGTTAGCATTCTAAGTGTAATATGTGTATAGTATTATGTGTGTTATGGTGTGGGGTGTTACAGTAATGTAGCATAAAAAATATATACACATAACACTACAGAGGTTAATTAGAGAAAAAAACATTCTAATAGATCCCCTTAAGGCTCAAGATCACAATGAACACATAAAACCAACAAGACTGAACTTCAAAACCACAAACCCTACTCCTCATCCTAGTATATAATTTATTTCATTGTCATGATAGTGACGGAATAAAAAAAAATTGTCTTTAACTAGATGAACAAATTATCTCTAAAAACAACAATTATACAAAATAAAAAATCTAATAATCTTAGTTTTAAAATAAAAAAATAAAAAAGATATCTATCTTACCATGCAAAATGGTTATTATAAGATTACATCTATATTAAAATAGTAATAAAATAAAAGGGGCAAGAAATGAAGAAACAGTCTTATTAGCTAAAATCAAAGAGGGTATCGGATATTTTTTTGATAAATCAGAGACCATCAGATATGAATCTCTTTTAGGACTAATAGAAGAAGGTGACAGATTAGTGTATCTATTTATTTCAAACATAAGGTAGATTCAATTATTTCTAAAAGAAAATACAATATGGAACAACAAAGAATTCCTTTTATAGATTTAAGAAATAGTCTGAAGTTTGGTTTGAAAACCCATTTAACAAGAAAAAAAGCATTCCAAATTAGATAAGGCTGAACAAACCAAAGTTGATAAACCTCACAATCATTAAAATAAACCAAAGAAAATAACATTAGAAGACTTCTCCTATCAATGAACATGTGACAAACGAATATGAAGTCCTACAAAAATGGGTTTAATCAAGAATTCTTCATTATCAAATCCAAATCATAACCATCTAAACCCCTCCTCCAAATCAATGAACACAACAAATAAATCCGATCTTAATCAACAATCCAGAATATGCAAACAAGTACCTCCTTATTGATGGCAATGATGAATAGCTCACAAATTATTAAAAATTAGCTAAAACAAATTGCCAATAGCTCATATAGACCCCATATGTCATAAAAGAAGGCATCTACAAAAACATTAATCATAGGTAAGAATGATAAAAGAAACCACAATTCTTTACAACATATCTTTAGGCAATAAAATCTACTACATCAAGCATCTAAAACTATTTCAATCAAAGGAGATGAATAATGAATCATAAATTTCACTTCTCTCCCTGAAATCAAGAGAAAAGGGAATAATAAAGAAATAAAATGAAATCATAGCACCATACCTCATTCATTCATAATAGTGACATTTCAAAACATGAAACCCCCTTTTAACAATCTAAATTAGTTCCTTAGTTGCATAATAAAAGATAAATGAATGAATGAATGAATGAATAAGCAAACAACACTCAACCTGTATGCATAAATCATCTAATTAGCCATTAATCTCCAAAAATAATAATAATACTTATATGTAGTACTTAAATCATTTAGCAGAGTCTCATTAGTAAAGAAAATTAAATAGCATATAAAATCAATTAAAAAACAATAGGAATTAAATCAAACCTAAATTGTCCCTTTAAAGTATTAGTTATTGATTAGGGCATGAAAATGAACTCTAAACAGGAGTTAATTATTTGCATTTGTTGATATTTTTTTAAGTTTATTTTGTTAAATTATTGAATTATTTAACAAGTGTGGTCCATTGGAAAATTTGGTGTTTTTAGTGTATTTTCAGGTCTTGAATAAAATAGAAGGATTTGAGTACAATTCACGAGTTCTAGAAAATGCTTAAGTATTTCACAATAACTTGAGCTGTAGACCATGGATTGAGACGATTTTTGTGTGAGCTGAAAGCTAACTCGAAGGGCTACAATTCTCATGCTCATAGTTTCCTCAAATTGTAGAATTAAAGTGTCCTAAATCATCCATCTTTGAAGACCACGAGTTCTGAAACATGCTTCAGTATTTCTGCAATAACTTGAGCTATAGACCTCAGATTGAGACGATTTTTGTGACAACGGAAAGCTAACTCGAACGGCTACAATTCTCATGTTCAGAGTTTCCTCAAATTCTAGCGTTAAACTGCTCGAAATCAGTCATCTTTGAAGACTACGAAATCTAGACAAATTTAAGCAAGAAGAAAAAAATGGAGGGCAAAACACTCAACCCTGCGTAGCCCATCTCAGCCCAGCCCGCCAGCAGTGCTTTCCTTAACCAATTTTGGCCAACTAAATCTTAAAAGATTAACTCCTATTTTAAGAGTTGATGGTCAAGAAGCTGTATTTGGACTCCTTTTAGTCTAGGTTCAGTCAAGCACAGATTTAGTAATCATAAT
>JAOXJP010149697.1:0-13143 GCA_025762735.1 Platanus orientalis | reverse complement strand
ATATATATGTGGTTATATGTGTTCTTGGTACGATTTAATGATTTAGGGGGCACTTATAGGGTATGGAAATTAGGCCCCATGAAAGTAGATGATGGACCTAAGAAAAGAAGGGTTTCTACTACAACTTTAAATATGCCAGACACATGGAATATAGAAAAGCCGAAAACCAAAATCAGGTAAGAAATGGAAGAAAGAAGCAACAGCTATATCTAAATCATTACAGTGAGGAATAAAACTAACAAGCCTAAAATTCTCAAAATACTGGTTGTGATAATGTCATTATTAATAGAAGTTTGGTATGCTACTCTCTCTCTCTCTCTCTCTCTCTCTCAATAAGTATTCAGTTTAGATAATGGGAAAGGCCCAGTGTATATCCTATACATACAGTAAACAGATTCTCCAAGAAGCTATTCACCACTCTCTCTAGGTACAACCTGCCTGGTGGGCCTAAGCATTTCAGCTAACCAAAGACAAGCAGAACGCAAAGGATAGAGCATGTTGGCCGGATTGGTTCTCTTTCGATAATCTAGTCTCTGGCTTAGAAAACGGGTTTCAGCCATGGCCATCAGAACCAGCCTTAATGCCAAATCAGAAAAAGGACCGATCTGGATCAACCCAATTTATCTGGCATGTCAAACCAGTTAAACTAATGATCTCATATATATCTTTAAGCGTGTTTTTAAAACATTAATCATCACTTTCAGTGGGGTCAGCACAAAACTGTCTGCCTGGCTAGTCCGATCCAATTTTCATGCAAATCCAAAATCAGTCCCTAATCTAGCCTGTTCGGTCAGATGTCCGGTCACAGGTTTACCGGTCTGACCAGCTGTGCTGGGTTTTCTAACAATGGTTTGGTTATGTGGGTTCTGACAAAAAAGTCATATTAAGCTATGTCATTAACTGTTTTTTATTCTCTCTCTCTCTCTCTCTTTTTCCCTAATTTCCTTTACTAATTTTAAATTGTTCACGTTTATCAGAAGAGATTATGTATTTACGGAGTTCATAGCATTTGAGCATCTGCATATTACACATGCTACACCCATCCATGTATGCGTATATGCATGAAGGCCAACACATGCGTTGATGGTGAAAGAAACTGACCATTGGCCCAGAACTCTAAATCTAAATACACATGCATGCATGCATGCACTACCATATAGAGAATTACATATGGGTGTACATATATAAGTGTCAACATGCATGAGTGATAGAATAATCGAGATGGTATTTCATGTCGACTAAACAATGGAAAGTGAAAAAAAAAAGTTGTTAGTTGGTATGTCATGTTGGCGAATGATCCATAACAAGATATTTGATGCATCTGCTGCTGTTGAAAAAAGGGATGGCTAAAACTCTCTCTCTCTCTCTCTTATCTACACACACACACACGTTTTCATGGCGCGTATAGGTCTCTTTCCGAGGGTTTAGCCCGTGAACCCTTCTCGTACATTTGCTTACCCTGTAGAACCCAACTAGGAACAGAAGTTTATTTATTTATGTTTTTTCGGTGAAACCATCTCAGATATCTGCTTTTTGATCCCTCTAATAACCAACAACAACTAGAAACTTACCTCTCTTGTGAACCCAGCTGGAATACAAGTTTTTTTTTTCCTCTCAAAAACCTCCCCTCCACCCCTTGTTACTTTCCTTTAGAACCCAGCTAGAAAAGGAAGGTTTATTTTGTTTCTTTGTACTCTTCAAAGCTTTCCCTCCTTTCTTTCCTTTAAAACGCTGCTACATTTTATTTTACTCTGGTTAAGTGTGCTTTTAAGAACATCCTCTCTATCTATCCTATGCTATTGCTTTTATAACCCAGCTAAAAGAATGAATGATTTTCTTTTTTTAAAACCTTGTGCTTTTAACAAACCTCCCCTCCTTTATCCAATAATTAATCCCAGCTTAAGTGTCACTAGGCAGGTTTCTGCACTTTGTGTTTTATTCCATAAAATAAATAAACAAATTCACAGGGTGGAGCCCAGCAATGCCTCCGAGGACCACATGTCCATGCTAGTCACAATCATTCACATGCATCATGCAGGCAACTCACATGCTAATGTGTAATCGTGGAATTTTCATGTATTTCTTTCCGGATAATGTTTTATAAGCTATGTGGACAAAATATAAAAACACAACAATAATAGAAATGAGGGGAAGGGTGGGAGAGAAGGAAAAATAGCATCTACTAGGAAAATTTATGGTACTAAAAATGGTTTTTTTTTTTTTTTTTTTTTTTCACTATGGTAGCAACAAATCCTTTGTTGTTCTAGGTTGCACCTTGAGCTGTTAGAATGGGCCTTTAAGCTGGTGCAAATACTGTAGAGTTTGTAAAATCTTTTTGTTAGTTTGAACACAATAGTGTGCCGGGTTACAAAAGAAGATATGGATCCATGTTGGTAAATCGATGAAAGGATTGGATCAGTTATGATAATTCCAAACGCCGGCAGCAGTGTTATCACTGTAGAAATTTATTCAATAAATTAAATAGGGTTGATGTTGGAAAAAAAATATATATCTCTTTTTCTGATCTATTTGGATTAAACGAAAGGTGCATTAGGTGACGAGAAGCATCCAATGTTGAGTCATGTTTTAAACAAGAACTGCCAAAAGAAATAAAAAGTACAATTGACAAGAAAGAATAAAAAAAAATTCACTTTTTTTTTTTTTTTTAACCATGGCATACCTCTTTAGTCATAAGAGAGTTTTATCAGATTTGACAGTGAAAATATAATGATAGGTAACAACAATATAAAACCCTGTACAAGATATTTCCGATCTTTTTTTTCATGTGTATGGAACTTAAATCTTGGTTTTTGTCCTCTCTCTCTCTCTCTCTCTCTCTCTCTCTCTCTCTCTCTCTCTCTTTTGTTTTGAAAGAAAAATGTTTCTTGGAGGTTTACTTTTAAAATGCAATCTCTGATTACTTTTAAATATGGTGGGTATGAGAAATATCATCTTGTAGACTTGATCTGTTTCTAGTGATGACTGATAGATAGATACAGTCCTTGATTTGGGAAAGCTGTGGAAATTACTCTTGATTTTATTAAGCTAGCAAGGTTCATTTCCCATTCACATTATAAGTAATTCCAGTAATGTTGTTCCAAGTGGCAGTCATTGACTTTTTTTTTTTTTTTTTTGTTCTTTTTGGGTAGGTTGCAATCACTGACAATTTTAATAGATTTGACTTCTTGACAATAAGGAAAGGTGTGGATCCTCTAAATCTGAAGTTTGTGATGTCTATGGGGCTTCATCTGGATTGGGTGTTTGCAGTGGGATAACATGAACTGATTGCTAAAACCATACAACATTTGATGCAAGAAAATTTGCTACCATGTCTAAATAAAATGGCTCCATTCCTCTGAAGGAAGATTTTTATTTCTTTTTATGCACATTATTCAGGTTGTTAAATGAATTCACGACTGTTTATGTATGTGTTGTTTCTATAAGGTTTACTAATTTGCTCCTTTGCAAGGAAGATATTTTGCTGGAAAGTCTTCTCATGGTTTTGAATCATCTCCTTCAATGGTTGCTGGAACTTGTCAAGGATAGTAGTTAAACCAGATTAAAGAATCTATTAGGATAATGGTTATATGATTAGATGTGTAACAGTATTCAGTTGATGTAATAACAAACGATTAGTGAAGATTATAAATAAAGGAGGTGCCTCTCATTCTGAGAGCACGAAAGCTTTTTCTATTTCCTCCTCTTCTCTACTCTATTTACATGGTATTAGGCCATTGAAAGACTGATGTCATCTCTCTTCTTCTTTCTCTTCTGCGTAAAACTTTTAAATCTTGATTTCTTCAATGGCGACATCGTCTTCCTCTTTCTCCTCTCAAACTAATCTTTTTCTGCAACCTTTTATTACCGATCTCACGTCCTTGATCACAATCAAATTGACTGGTGATAATTTCCTCTTATGGAAATCCCAATTTCTAACTGCTCTCAGAGCACATAGACTTCTGCATCTACTAGATTCTTCTAAACCCATCCCTACAGAGTCTTTGATTGATGATGCTGGCAAAACACAACCTAACCCAGAGTTTCTAGAATGGCTGTCACTGGACCAACAGCTCTTAAGTTGCATTTTTGCGACTGTCTCTGAAACAATCCTACACAACATATTGAATCTTGATACATCTCGTGATGCATGGAATGCCCTGGAAAAGAAATTCTGTTCGCTTTCCCATACCAACATTTTCCACCTGAAAATTCTTCTCCAAACGATCTCCAAAGGGACCTTGTCAATTCAGGATTATATCAAGCAGATCAAACTTATTACCGATGCTTTGGCTTCCGTCTCTTCACCAGTGGAGGACGATGACATCGTTTTGTACACATTAAACGGTCTTCCTTCCTCCTTCAATGCATTCAAAACCACAATTCGAACCAGGTCACATACAATCTCATTATCAGAATTACAAGAACTTTTAATTCTTGAAGATCAGCAAATGGCTACTCAGAGCGTTGATCTTTCTTCTCCAGTCTCCTCTGCTTTCCTGGCGAATAATAAGAACGAAGACCACTCTTCAAGATCCGAATTCAAGAACACAAGCAACAATCGCTCTCGTGGCCGAGGAAAGAGCAGATTCTATTCAAATCAGAAATCAAGAGTTGTATGTCAAATATGTCGCAAAACGGGTCATATTGCTGTCGATTGCTACCACCGATTCAATCTGAAATATCAACAGCCGGTTGATCAACCTGAATCCTCTTCAGCAAAGGCTTAAATAGCGTCTAACAATGATCTTCCTAACCCATCATGGTACCTCGATACCGGGGCGAGTAACCACGTCACCCCGGATCTGTCAGCATTGTCACTGCACAACCCCTATCGTGGTTCTTCTAAAATCGCAGTCGGAAATGGTCAGAATCTATCAGCAGCTAGCACTGGTTCAAGTATTCTTCAAACACCATTCCAAATCTTTAAGCTTCATACTATGTTTCATGTTCCCAAATTATCAACTAATCTTATTTCGTTCCAAAAGTTTGCTGCCGACAATAATTGTTCACTCACATTCGATGAGAATAAATTTGTCATTCAAGACAAGTCGACGAACAAGGTGATCTATCAAGGGTATTCTAGAAATCGTCTATATCCGATCCAGGCCAGTAGTCCTTTTTCACATTCAATTGATTCCGTTGCTCTTTCTGCTACAAACACCATAGCTCCATTGTGGCACAACCGACTAGGTACCCCGGTTCAAGTTCTTTACAAATTGTCTTCCAAACGTTACGTTTACATTCTCAGTTGTCTAATTTCCATTGTAATAGTTGTATGGTAGCTAAGTGTCATAAACTTTCTTTCCCAAATTCTAATACAATGTCTACTCATCCTTTAGAGTAGTTACATCTTAATGTTTGGGGACCATCCCCTCAACCTTCCATATCTGGGTTTAGATTTTACCTGTTAATAGTTGATGATTTTTCAAGATTTTCTTGGTTATACCTACTAAAACATAAATCAGAAGTGTTCTCTATGATTGTTCATGTCAAGAATCACATGAAAAAGTTACTGTCTAATTCCATTAAGGTTTTACGTATGTCATTCCCCCAAACAACTTGGAAGAGTTGATGGTTAAAGTGTAAGAGTACATGAATGCCAAGGATGCAAGAAGTTCTCGGAGGGACAAAGCCAAAGAACCTCGAGTAGAGATGGAGAAGAGAAAAAGGGTAGAAGGACCCCCGAGGACCGATCAGGGGCAAGGGCACAAAGAATCATCACACCAACATGAGCGGAGAATGAGCACACTCACATCCAAGTTCCCAAAGTATACTTCACTCAACACACCCCTCAAACGCGTCCTCCTGGAAATCTGAGACAACCTAGCCCTTAAGTGGCTGGAAAAACTAAAGGCCCCACTAGTGAAGAGGGCAAATGACATACTGTCGATTTCATATGAACCACGGTCACAACACCAACAAGTGTTTTGATCTCAAAGACAAGATAGAGAACATGATCAAATAAGGCAGGTTGCGCTGCTTCATCACAGAGAAACAACCTAGCTAGCAAGACCAAGAGTTGTACCGTTTGGCTGACAAAGAGAAGAATGAACCTCAGCCCTTGGGAGAAATTCAAGTTATTTTTGGAGGGTTCTCTAGCGGAGGAGAGTCTGCGTCAGTTAGAAAGGTGCACGCCAGAAGGGTCTGATGTCCTAAGGAAAAGATAGTGTTTATATGATTGGAAGGTCATCTAAGCATGTAACACCTTGCATTCCACTTAAAGAGAAAAATTGTAATTTTACCCCATAATGATATATTTATCATTACACATACTTTATAAAGACCTTAAAGTGGTTTAGGAACCCTTTGGACCAAGTTAAAAGTATAAGACCTAAGTTGGGCCTCGAACTTGTCAAGTTCAAAAGTTATCCTGATTTTCTATTTGAGAAAATTTTGTGGGCCTACTTACACCAATCCCAGGAGAATTAGAGGTTATTTCATACATTTTTAGAAAGATCTAGGAGTATAATTTTCAACAAAACAAACCATGTGTGAATCAAAGTTTTCTAGAAGAAGTTATGACAATTCTCCCACAAGGTGTATGTGCAAACAGGCCCACAGATTTTGGGTAACTTATCGAGCCCATTGACACAAATCCTAAGTGAATTAAGGGGTGATCCATACCTTGTTAGAAATATCTTGACATCTACTTTCTAAGACAATAAATGACGATCAATTCCGAGTGCAAAGGGAAAAGATGAGAAAACTTGTATAGATCGATCTATCACTTAAAAGTTCAATCCAAACTTAGTGGATCGATCTAGGATCGAACAAAGACTTCTTTGGTCTCATAAAAATGTACAAAATGTGCTTGATCAATCCAGAATGACCCAACTTGCATTTTTTAATGCAAAATTGATTTTATTTCATTTTTAGGGAGTGTGAGACCCCTCAACTCGACCTAAAACCCTATAAATATGATATAAAAACCTTAATGACCTCATTTACACCAAAAAGGAAAGAGGAAAAGAAAGAGAAGAGAACTTTAGAAAGACGGATAAGAGAAACCTTAAATTAGGTAAGGTAAGCTTGAGAAGCTTCCCTTTACGTAAGATTTGCTTGAGTTTTGACACTCTCTCTTAGTTTTACTTTAAATTTTATAGTATTTAGTAGTTTATACTTATGTGTTGTAGAGAAATAAGAAAACCACAAAGGAAAAGTGGTTTTGCTTGAGGATTTTTTTGGATTAAAAAAATAGTGGTATTTTGGTAAGTAATTATAGAAAACTTACTCCATTTTTGTTTGTTTTAAGTTCTTAGAAGTTTTGTAATGGTTAAATATTGAGCCTATGAATGTTTTCTCATATGTTTGCAAAGCCCTTTGTTAGAATCCCATAAACCCCTACATATTGTGATGGTTTATGATGAGATTTTGTTAGGATCTTAAAAATCCCTAATTTATACTATAAAAAAAGTGGATTTGCATATAATCTATATGTATTTTCTTTAAATGATGATTTTCATGTATTATGAATGCTTGTAATCTAGGATTCTATAACTCTATAATTTTCATGAAGATTATTGATGTATAATTTGCTTGATTTGCTATAATTAGTATGATTAATTAAGTTGTTGATGAACATCTCTTAAAAATATTAGTTAAAGTTGATAATAGAAGATAACTACGAAGCATGTTGATCTTCATATAATGATATTAGCATGTTGTTGTGGATAAATTGCTTAGGAAACTATGTGGAATGATTCAAGTAAGGTATGTTTAGAGATGATGAAGATTGAGTTTTTCTTTTTAATTTTCAGTGAATTTCCTTAATTTTTGCACTCTACATATTTGATAAAATGTTTCTTAATGTTTTTTTCACTATTTACATGTTTTTTGTATGCCTTTGGATTCCTTGCATAAGCTTATTGTTCTCTCTAGTGAATTCGTACAAATACATGTTGGTTTATAGATATTCCATGGATTTCCATGTTAGGATCTTAAAATCTATGTGCATGTCTTAAGATATTTAAAAATATATATAGGGTTGTATGACTTCTCCTATTAATAATGTTAAAGAATGATTTATTCATGTTACACATATTCTAGATCTTGCTAGCATATCTACATCATGAGAACATGATTGCTTCTTGCATTAAGATTGTATAATATGCTAAGTAATAATAAGATAAGATGATTAAGAATGGATAATATGTGAAACGAATAAATGATAAGGAGAATGAAATAAGATAAGTAAGAAAAGTAAAGATAAGTATCTAAATTATGAAGGCTCTACTATTGGGAGTTAAATAATGACTAGTGTTAAGAGAAGTAAAAGTAACAAAAATATAAAGGATAAAGAGTATGACGACCCTCCCATTTGGGGTAATAATACAATGGTATGATGACCCTTTTATTGGGTAATAATACAATGATATGATGGTCCTTTTATTGGGTAATAATACAATGATATGATGGTCCTCTCATTTGGGATAATAATAAAATGGTATGACGACCCTTACATTAAGGATAATAATGCAATGGTATGACGGCTCTCCCATTAGGGGTAGTAATTTAATGGTATGATGTTCTTCCCATTAGGGAATCAACAATGGTATAACGATGACCCTTATGGTTAGAAATAATAAAATATGTCTAAAACATAACTAAATGAAAGAAAACAGTTAAGTGTAAAAAAGTGATACCAAGAGTAAGTAAGCATGAGTGAGTGTAAGAGACCTTAAAGGTCCCACTATTAAAAATGAAACTATGTTAAAGAAAAAAGAGAAAATTTATAAGACATATGAAAAAGAGTGAAAATCATAATAAGAAAAAAAGAATGTTAAGGAAAGAAGAAAATCACATAAGTTTCAAAAGCAAAGTAAAGTTATAAGTCATGTAAAGGAAGAAAAACATCAAGACAAGGAAATGAAAATATTTAAATTTCATAAGTAAGAATAAGTTTATAAATTATGTAAGAAAAGAAAGATTTATAGAAGAAAAAAAAAAGTATATAAGCTATTAATGAAAATGTAAGCCTTTAATATAAGTAAATAAAGAAAATGTCAAGAAAGAGTGACAGTGCACAATCTTTAAAAAGAAGATCAAAGTCTATAAGACATGTATGATAAAAAGATTATGTAGCCTTAAGAAAATGATAAGTGAAAACTAAAAGAATGATAATGAAAGTTACTTGAAATGATGAGTGGAATCTGATAAGTGATAAGTAAATATTAAGACAATGACAATGAAAACTAATAAGGAATACGTGAAAACGTGATGAATGATAAATAACAAGTAAGAAAGTAAATGATAAGTACTAAGGTAATGATAGACTTGTTGAATATAAAAGTGGAACTTCATGTGTCTCATTATGAAAATGTATTATTATGATTGCTAATTGCTTCATAATGATGCATGCTTAGCTTGAAATGATTCGCATATGTATATGCATATTAGGAAGGTATAGTCTATGCATGAGAAATGAATAAAATGTTCATTAGAATGCACACTAAGTATCTTTACCATGAATAGATTATGAAATATTTACTATATGATTGTAAGTACATATTTCCATGTATAGGTAGAATCATGCATATTATAATATGTAGATATTAAAAGAATGTCAGGTTATAAATAGAATCATGTAAATTGTTATGCATAGTTCCTACCTGAGAATCATGATGATGAATGTTTAGATCTTGTAATGTTTAGTAAATGATATATGTACACTAGCACATGCCTACATGCTTGAAATTGGTAGATATTTTATATGGAGATATATTTAGTATTTTGTATTGAAAGATTCATGTTTTGCATATCTAGTTTCTGTAGTGGGTTTTGTGTACCTACTTATGAGCTGTAGATATCATCTATTCATACCATTTTTATAAGTGATGTTTAGTGTAGGTATGTCATTTGGAGTGCCTAGAGGTCGGAAGGGAGGCATGTGACAGATGCTTCCTCTTTCATTAGTTTTCAGTTTACTTTAAGCTCTTACTTTCGTACTAGACTTTATTATGAGATGTATTAAGTTTAAAGTTCAAATTTTGAGACATGGTTTTAAATTTGAGTGATGATGATGGGAGATTAGTGACATGATAGTGTGTTTATATATTATGGTTTTTTTGTTGCAGTTTTAAGATTATGACATTAGTGATAGATTATTCTTATTTTGCTGTGCATGTTGTGTTAAATTTACGGTTAAAGAAAAAGGCTAAAATTTATAGTGATTAGAATATGGATCCAGTTTAATAATGACCTAATTTTATGGCTAAATAAGGTAATGAGATTTTGAGTCATTACAAAGTAGGCCAGAAGGGCAGATATACCGATCACCTTCACCGCGTAGGATTCTTCCCGATCACAACACCCTCATGATGATGCACTTCTCTTCACCATAATGATTGCCAGATAAAAAACTCGAAGGGTGTTAATCAATAATGGGAGTTCCACTAACATTCTGTATCTATCAGCCTTCAAATAGATAGAGATTACAGAAGAAAGGTTGTAACCTATGAGAGCGTCCATCATCAACTTTACTAGGAATAAATTGTTCCCGCTAGGGTATGTGGCCCTACCCATGACCGTAGGCCTCGGCTCGAAAAGAAATTGACTTCCTTGTGATAAACTGCTTCTCAGCCTATAATGTCATCCTTGGTAGGCCATCCCTTAACCAGATGAAGGTCGTCACCTCTATATATCGCCGGACGATGTGGTTCCCCACGGATCACAAGGTAGGCATAGTCAAGGGAAACCAGGCGATCGCTTGAGAGTGCTATAATGCCTCCCTAAGGGGCGGAGAATAAAAGGAAACTTTGGTTATTGAAGAATGAGGGGTTAAGGAAGGAAAGAAGCTATGACCAGTCGAGCCCGTGGAAGATCTGCTCGAAGTGGGCTTAGAGGATGTTGCCTCTAAACAGGTCATTTGAGTTGATAGTGAACTCTCGAGTGATCGTTGAGGGTGGTTATTAGTTCTACTAGCCCAGAACAAAGACATCTTCACATAGACCCACGATGACATGCCTGGGATTGACCCCAAGATCATGGTGCATAGGCTAAATATTAGCTCAATTATCGCAACCCTAACTAGGCCGTGGCGGAAGAAGTAGACAAGCTCTAGCAAGCCATATTCATCCGAGGGGTACACTATCTCGAGTGGTTATCCAATGTAGTACTCGTTAAGAAGGCAAACGGAAAATAGAGAATGTGCATGGACATCACCAAATTGAATAAAACATGCCCAAAAGATAGCTTCTTATTGCCACAGATTAACAACCTAGTTGACTCCACCTCCAAGCATAAACTACTAAGCTTTATAGATGCCTTCTCTGGGTATAATCAAATCAGAATGCAAAAACCCAACCAAGAAAAAACATCCTTCATCACCGATAGTGAGTTATACTGCTACGAAGTGATGCCATTCGATTTGAAGAATGTAGGGGCCACATATCAATGATTGGTAAATGCAATGTTTAAGTTAAATCAGAAGGAACATGGAAGTGTATGTCAATGATATGTTGGTGAAGAGACCAAGGGCCGACGAGCACTTCGGAGACCTTAAGGAAACCTTTAGAGTTATGAGGAAATATCACATGAATCTGAACCCAGCCAAACGTGCCTCCAGAGTGTTGGTTGGAAAGTTCTTAGGGTTCATTATTTTATAGAGAGGGATCAAAGCTAACCTGGAGAAGGTAAAAACCATCTTAGACATGGAGTCTCCATACAACATGAAGGAGGTTCAAAGGCTTGCAGGAAGGGTACCAGTTCATCTCCAAGGCAACTGACAGGTGTTTCCATTTCTTCCACCTACTCAAGAAGGCATTCGAATGGACAAAGAAGTGTGAGGGCACATTCTAGAAACTAAAGGAGCATCTCTCAAAGTTGCTGCTACTGTGTTAAACAAAGCCTGAAGAACCGTTGTTTCTATATGTAGCAGTCTCAGACCTGACCGTGAGCTCAGTACTAATCGAAGAGGAAGAAGGAACATAGAAGCCTGTATATTGTACCAATCGAGATTTAAAAGGAACAGAAAAGAACTAGCCGAGGGTTAAGAAGGCTGCATTCGTTATGGTGATCACCGCCCAAAAGTACGACCCTACTTCCACACCCACACTATCACAATCTTGATGGATCAACCACTAAGATCAGCCTTGCGGCAACCTGACACCTCTAGGAAGCTTGTCAAGTGGTTGGTCGAGTTAAGAGAATTTGACATCGATTATAAGCCGAGAGGGGCCATAAAGGCCAAGCTATGGTGGACTTCATGGTAGAGTTATCCCCTGTGGTGGGGGAGAAGGCCCCATAGGGTCCCCACCCTTTAGCAGAAGATAATTGGGTGCTCAATGTGGATGGATCATCTACAAGCCAAGCCAGTGGGGTTGAGATTATTCTCATAACCCTGGCTGGGGCCGAGCTTAAATACGCCATCCAAATCATCTTTAAAGCAATAAACAACAAGGCTGAGTATAAAGCACTAGTGAACAGGGTGAAGATAGTCCAAGAGCTCGGTGTCGAATAGATAACTATGAAGAGTGACTCTTATCTTGTAGTAAAGCAAGTCTTGGGGGAATATGAGGCCAATGAGGATTGATTGGCAGAATACTTGAAGGTGGTCAAGACATTACCAGCAGGTTTCAAGGTGTTCGTAATCAAACACATAGCCCGAGAACATAACAACCGAGCTAACATATTAGTATGTTTATCCTCAGCCCTTGATGATATTGGAGTAATGATGATCGAGCATGTAGAGGAACCAAGCATACAGAGCACAATTGCGGGAAAGGTTGGCATTGTCAAGGGAGGAACATCTTAGATGACCCTTATCATTGATTTCCAAGAGGAGGAAAAGTTGTCTGATGTCCACTCTGAGTTCAGAAGGCTCAAGTTACGGGCCAACTAATACACTCTAATCGACGGGACACTCTACAAAGGAAGCTTCTCCTTACCATACCTTAAATATCTGGTGTCGTCCGAAGACAAATACATGATGAGGGAAGTTTACAAGGAAATCTATGACAACCACTTGGGAGAGAGATCCCTGATGCAATGACTAGTCCGACTTGGGTATTTGATTACGCCCAAAGAATAACGCAGTAGTTGTAGCACAACTTTGGGGTGTCGATTCCACAAAGAGACAAATTAAAAGAATAGCAGAAGGAACAAAGAAACTAAAGAAAAATATTAAATGATTAATGGAGAACAAAG
>JAOXJP010149686.1:0-13143 GCA_025762735.1 Platanus orientalis | reverse complement strand
CCATACAGATATATTTATACAACCAATGTGACCATACTACCCTCAATACATTATATCTCAACACTCCCCCTCAAGCTAGTGAACACATCTACAATTTGATATTTGGTCTGAACAAAGGGAACAAATATGCAACCTAACTTAATATGGTCTTTGATGAAATGTCAGTCAATCTCCACATGCTTGGTCCAATCATGTTGTATTGGATCATGTGCAATGTTGATGACAGATTTGTCATCACAAAATAGACTCATTGGTCCTTTCATTAGAAATCCAAGTTCAACAAGTAACATCTTCAGCCATAGTAATTCACATATTCTATTTGTCATAAACTGAATTCAGTTTCTGCACTTGACCTAGCAACCAGTGACTATTTCTTGTTATGTCATGTGACAAGATTGCCCTAAACAAAAGAGTAATAGCCTAAAGTAAACCTCTTGTGAGTCAATGAACCAACTCAATCAACATCAGTGTATGCTGCTACAACCACTCTGTGATGACCATGTTTCTTAAACAAGATACCTTTCCCAGGATAACCCTTCGAATATATTTCAAAACTCTATATGCTGCTTCCATATGAGCCTGTGTAGGAGTACGCATAAACTAGCTAATCACACTGATCGCATATGCTATGTCTGATCTAGTTAAAGATAGATAAATAAGAAGTCCCACGAGTCTCTGATATATTCTAGCATCAATCAACCTCTCACTGTCATCTTCTTTAAGTCCATGGTTTACCTTAATAGGTGTGGCACATGGCTTATAGTCCATCATTCCTGAGTCCTTCAACAAATCCAAAATATATTTCCTTTGACGAAAAAAGATCCATTGTCTACGCCTTACAACTTCAATTCCAAGGAAATACTTAAGTGGCCCGAGATCCTTGATTTCAAACTCTCTGGCTAAACTATTTTTAAGCTGCAATACTTCCACCTCATCATTAACTGTAACTACTATATCATCCACATATAAAATAAGTATTCATTTCCCGATACTGTCTCTTCACAAATAAAGTATGATCTCCATGACATTGTTTATATTCAATCTTAATCATGACTGCCCTAAACTTTTCAAACCAGGCTCTTAAGGATTGTTTTAGCTTGTAAAGAGCCTTCTTCAGCTTACATACCTTTCTTTTCGTGCCTAATCGAAAGTCAGGTAGTGGATTCATGAAAGCTTCTTTTCCCAAATCTCTATGTAAGAAAGAATTCTTTACATCGAGTTGAAGTAGAGGTCATCCCTGATTTACAACAAATGAGATTAAGACTCAGATTGAATTCATTTTTTTCATAAGAGAAAAGGTCTCCCAGTAGTCAATGATGAAGGTTTGTGTTTATCCCTTAGCAACTAGATGAGCCTTGTACCTATCAATTGAACCATCCAACTTGCGCTTCACAATAAACACCCACTTACATCCAACAGTCATCTTCCCTTGTGGAAGGTCAACTAGCTCCCATGCGACGTTCCTTTCCAAGACATTCATCTCCTCTTCCATAGCAGCTCTCCATTGTGGTTGTGATAAGGCTTCAGGTACACTGCGAGGGATAGTGACTAAAGGTAAAGAAACAACAAAACTTTGAAAAGTATAATAAATAGCATATAGGAGACATAATTAGATATGGGATGCTGAGTGCATGATCTAACACCCTTTCTTAGAGAAATACGAATGTCAAAATCATCTACTAACTCATGGGAATAAAGTATGTTGTCTGTTTCAGGAACTAGATCCAAAGAAGAATCCTGAATGGGAAGATGAAAATTCTAATCACTTTGCTGATTTTGATCATCTTGTTGATTTTTTTTTTGATAAGTTAATAACTATATTAAACCAAAAAAAAATGATTACTTTCTATGATATATACATTGGTTGGCATCATTGCTAACAACATCTCTAAGAAAGCTAGGAAAATCAATAGGGTTAAGGATCACTCCTCAGGACCCGTGACCCCATAAGCTAAAAAATTTGTTGGTTTATTTGCCTCTCTCCAACAATGCCAAATCTGATAATTGTTAAAATTTAGAAGAATGCTCTTAATCTTTGCCGTGATGCTCAACACCTTCTAAGGGCACTCACACTTCAAATTTAAGATGTCAACAACCTTGGAATCCATTGTCACTTCAATGTCCATACACCCTCGCTCAATAGCTAGGATTAGCCCACAATATGGCTATATAGCTCTAGCCATAATGCATGCATTCATCCACTATGCCCAACATAAGCCAAGAGAGGAACTCCATTCGCATCTCTAATGATTCCACCATAATAAGCACGAGTGTTAGTGAGAGAACTGTCACATGATAATGCCCAAACCCCTCTAAGCAGTTTTTGCCAAATGCATGTTTTGATCACATTCGCACCCTAGGTAATACTAACAGCCCAGTTGGACCGAATGTGTTGAGTGATATAATTGTCTAGAAGATTCACCTTCAAGGTTTTTATCTTACCATTGATGTCTAAGACAATGTTGCTAATAATGAGCTCCTTAATGAGACTTTTCCCAGAAAAGGAGTGTTGATTTATTTCTCTCAAGATGTAGTATATGCATGCATTCCAGAACAATTTCCCAACCAAAGCAAAAACTGATTTCCTCCAAAGTATTTTTTGATCCATTGACATTCCACATCTAGAGTTCACACTTTTTCTTCTCGAATGTAATTTCCTAAGTAGTTCCAACCAAATAGCCTTGGTAAAACTACATTGGAAAAATAAATGATCCAGGGTCTCCCGATTATTTCAGCAAAAACAACATTCTGATGTTCAGAGAATTTTCAACTTGTAGAGACAACTCTGAGTAGGCAATCTTCTAGACATCACCCTCCACACCACAAAACTATGTCGAGGGATGTTGTTTGAAAACCAAACCACATCATGCCACGGAACCACATTCCCACCAGCTCTGATTTCCTTCCAAGCTGATTTAGTTGAGAATTTTCCATTTGACTTGCCAGTCCACAACACCACATCATCCTCCATATGAGGCAGCTTCTCGATATGATCTAGCGATCTCCAAGCTTCCATCAGTTGATGTGAAATAGCTCGACCAGGATGCTACTCTCCATTTCTTAGAATCGTGGAAACTATAGATAATCTTTGCAACCCTACTCATAGCAAATTCTGTCTCCAAATCTCTTGATCAATACCCCTTCACTATGCCATCTATCAATCCACAATTTTGTGGACAATCCATTCCCAATCATAGATAGAATATGTGGTTCTGCCAATCCCTCAGTTTCATCATTTTCCTCCACACCCAAGAGCAATCCATAGGAACTTTGACTTTCCATATAGAATCCTATTTTAAATATCTAGAGTATACCCACCAAACCCACAAACTCTCTTTTCCCGAGACCACCCACCAGATTTGCTTGATAATACCACTACAGTTCATGTCTTTAACCTTGCGAATATTCAGCCCTCCTTCGTATGGCTTGTACACAGCTTCCCAACTCGTTGCATGCATTTTATTTGAAAGCTCAGGACCTGCCCAGAGAAATCGAACAAAGGTAGCTTCAATTTCCTTTATAAGTCTCCCTAATAAGCCAAAAACACCAGACCAATAGATATAACACCCCTGAAGTACTAATCTGATTAACACAAGCCTACCAGCATAAGAAAGTGGTCTATTCTTCCATCCCTACAGTCTTTTCTTAACTCTATCTAGAATTGAAGAGTAGTCACCACAAAACAGCTTCCCTGCAATCAAGGGAACTCCCAAGTATTGCACAAGGAATTGGCCTCTAGCAAATCCTGTAATGCTACGTAGCTGATCCTCCACGGGGCTGGATACACCTGCAAAGATTTGGGTTGACTTGTCCCTATTCACATGAAGTCCTGAAATTCTTGAGAAAAATTCCAGAACCCTATTGATTGAAGAGCAAGGTTGATTATCTGCCTTGGAAAAGATCATGAGATCATCTGCAAAAATCAAGTGAGATAAATTGATATTTTTACATTTAGGAACAAGGGTAATGTTACTACCGCCACTTCTTTTCCATGGAGGACAAAAAGAATTTCCATGGTTAGGTAAACGATGTACGGAGAAATAGGATCACCCTATCTCAAGCCCTGAGAACTCTGGAAAAATCCTACTGGACTGCCATTAATTATGATTAAGAATTTTGGACTGGATATGCATTCCATAATCCATTGAATGAACTAAGGAGAAAAGTTCATCTTTTCAAGCACTTTCTCAACAAATTTCCATGATAGTCATATACTTTTTTCAAGTCGATTGCATACAGCAGCTGGAGTATGATTCTTCCTCTCAAACCCACCCTCTGACCACTTCATGACAAAGAAGGATATTCTCCATAATCGACCGTCCATTGATAAAGGCAGTTTGATTTATTCTGACAAGCATGTCCACAACTCTTTTTAATCTGTTTGCAAGAATGTTAGTAATGAACCTGTATATCAGGTTGCAAAGAGCTCGGTCTATATTCCCCACAGTTTGTTGATTCAATCTTCTTAGGAATTAAAGAGATAAAAGTACATTTTATCTCCTGCAATAGTCTTCCTTTCTTGAAGAAGTGCTTGACTACTTTGACCACATCACCACCCGCAATATCCCAGGCTGATTTGAAGAAAGTAA
The DNA here is from genome assembly GCA_025762735.1 of Platanus orientalis. Lineage (NCBI taxonomy): Eukaryota > Viridiplantae > Streptophyta > Magnoliopsida > Proteales > Platanaceae > Platanus > Platanus orientalis. The sequence continues at coordinate 8,554 of JAOXJP010149686.1, read as the reverse complement.
GTGGGAACCCATCCGGCCTCGGAGCCTTACCCTCCTTACCACTCCAAATTACATCAATATATTTCTTCATCAGTAATTTCATCCATCAGAGAAGACCTTTAGTTTTCAGAAAGAGTAGTAACTGGCTGCCACTCCTCATTGCTGACATTTCATGCACTTGGGCTAGGCACCAAAATATCCTGGAAGTATTTGATTGCCTCCTCCCTTATTTCCTTTTCATCCCTCATATACTGCCATCATCTCTTTCTATATGGAGGATGTGATTTTTATTGGTTCTTGCCCTTAATGCCCTACGGAAAAACGTATTATTGTTATCCCCCAATTCCAACCATTTAACTCTAGATTTCTGTTTCAGTAGGCTTTCTTCAATCTTTAATGCCATCAAATATTCAACAGATAGTTCCTTTCCCTATCAGCAAGTAGATCATTGTTCATATCAATACTCCTAGCTTCCTGCACTTTAAATAGCTCTTCCCTTGCACTTTCCACCTGTTGCTCCACCCTTCCAAAAACATTTCTATTCCACCACTTCAGCTTAACCTTAACAGACTTCAGCTTCTGCACCACCACATAAAGAGGATCCCCATCTACATAAATATCTCATCCCTTCTTGGCCACCTTTAAAAAAATCCCCATGTTGAGTCAAAATATCAAAACATTTGAAAGGTTTGGGAAAACCTCTCAAAATATCCCCCAAACAAACCAAACTAGGAGAGTGGTCAGAAATACCTAGTAATAGAAAATTGGCATCTGCAATAGGAAGATAGGCAAGCCACGCACCATTCACCAACACCTGGTCCAGTTTACACTTAATTTTTCTAGTTCCCACCTGTTTATTCCAGCAAGTATATTTTTTACCCCACCACTGCAAATCTTGTAGTTCCGCTTCCCATAAACAATTATTGAAGTCCTCCATGGATTGAATTTTGGGTCTTTCTTTCCCAATTTGTTCATGATTGTGTCTGACACAGTTGAAATCTCCAGAGACAATCCACGACTCATCATTTTTCAATTGGTCCAAGTTTTCCCATAACTCAACCCTTTCCTCCTGAGAATTTATTGCATACACCGCAGTACAAAAGAGTTGATTTCTACTAGTCTTACACTAACTTGACACGTGATGCTTTGTGCTGATTTCTGAATAACCTGCACCCAACCTTTTCTTCCTCGAAGAAAAACCATATTCTTCCATTTTCATGAAACTCATAGTAGTCAATCATATTCCAACCCTCAAAAACTCTCAACGCCTCAACCTTATTAACCATTTTAACTCAGGTCTCAACAATAATACAAATACTTACCTCATGTTGCCCTCACCAACGACAATGCTTCCTTTTGTTTTTCCGAGGTATTCACACCTCTAATATTCCATGTAAGAATAGTAATCATGTTTCAACACTTTGAAATTGGTGATTGCCCCCAGCTTTCCTTGCTTTGGCTGTTGCTTTCTCATTTACCCCACCACTTTTAGTCCCTTTTGTAATAGGAACTCTCTGTGCAGTCATTTTAAGGGATTGAAGTTTATGCATTTGCAGAAATTGTTCAATACTCTTGACAATACTGGGAAGACTAGCCAGTCCATCAACAACTTTTTTTCCTTTCTCAATCACTATATTATCACCACTCAACCCATTTGGTTCAGCAACCACAGATTGCATTCCCATGTTTGCATCTTCCTTGTTCACACCTTCATTAGGATTCTCCATTTCATCCAAGCCTTCTAACTCCTCCAGACCTCCCAAAACACCAAATTTATTGGGACTCAATACCATTTCCAGCACAGTTCTCAACAAGATGCACACTCGGGCTAGACGTCCCTACTAACCTTTCCTCCCTGTGACTCTCCAGAGCAGCCTCCTTGGGTTTCTTAGGTTGCCAGACTTGCTTCACTTTGGTACATTTAGGGCACTTAGTATTCAAGTGACCAAAAAAATTGCACAAATCACACTGTTGTGGTTTCCAATCGTATACAACCTACGGGACTACCTTCTTTCCATCATCCGTAACAATGGTGACTTGATCTTTGAGAGGAGTTTTTTGCATCCACTTCCACACAGATTTGGGCATAGGAGAGCCTCTCCTTCTTTAAAGTGTATTTATCCGTATAAAACGGTTTCCCAATTCCGCTTCCAATAATGCTAAGGGCTTCCACTGACTAGAACTGGAATGGTAACTGAGGGAGGACCAAATCAATACAGTTTCCAAATTCACCTTCTCAAGCTCCATCTTAGGAATCCAAGGCCGAAAAACCATGGGTCTCCTTGCAATATGCCACACCCCAACCTCCATAACTTTCAACTTATCCTCAGTGCAACTAAACCTAAAGACAAATAACCCACTATTAATCATTGTCACCTCCAAATTACCTTTAGGTTTCCAGATCTTTGGAACCATCTCCTTAACATAAGCATAGCTAGGATGTCGCCCAAGGAAGCTGCCAATGAGAGTATTCCTCCAATTTTCCAATTCCTTCTCAACTATAGCCGCACTGCACCGGACCACCAGCTCCTCATCAACCCTATCAGGTTCAACAAAGTGCAAGTCTGTTCCACCCTCCTGTTGCTCCACACTTCCAAAGAGATCTCGACATGACTGTTTCTTGTTTGAGGACTCAATAGCACCACCTATGTTTGCTTAACTCGTCCTGTCTCACTAACTTTTTATTCTTGCTGGAATCACCATCCACCCGTCCAGATTCAGTATCACAAATCGAGTCTTCCATCAGCCCTCCGATTGCTTCCATCCAAAACTTCTTTATCAGTAGTACATCGTCCAGTTCCTTCAATATCTTCTGCAACGTTGCCATTGCAAGCTCCCTGTTATGATCCTTGTTTAACATCCTTGTGGATTCAGCATTGTGTGTCACCGCCCAGCTAACCTCCTCGTTTACCGCTGTAGCACCATACTTATCACCATCAACAGATCTCTACAAAATCTTGTTTCTGACCCCCATATCAACAGTCCAATCTACATCATGTTCACCGTTGTACCCCCGATTAACAAGCCAACCACTTCCATCATCTTTGTTCTGTTCCAATCCAGAACCACGATGTCAATTAATTGCTTCCATCTCAAGCGAATCAGGATTAGGGTTCCCCATCATGCGTACATACACCACCAAGCTCCTAATGCAACGTGGAGTCTCCCACCACCAAACCTATTCCTCCCAGCAAATCATTGTCAACCAACGATCCCCGATCCTTGTCCACCACATTCATAGTCTCCATATCCTTCACACCAGTGTTAGGAACCGCATTAGGGTTTGTCATAATGGAGAGGTGGGAGCCACCAGCACCTCCATGTGAATCAACATGAGCACTTGTCGCCGCTATGCCATACTGAAAAGGGTTTCTCTCCAAAAACGATGAACGACCCTCCTCATCCGGCCATTGTGTCATCCCAAACTCCTCAGTCCTCAAAGTATCTCCAACCATATATGCTTTCCGGTTTCCTAGTGGTCGAATTACAACCCCTGGCTTTTTGCCGGAGGCATGCATTCCCACGTAATCAGGTAGCAATCCATTAGGGTTTCCAGATCCCCAGAGTCGTCCAGTCTCAAGCTAATTCCTTTTAATTAGAAAGAAATCTCTACCCTATCGAATGATCCCAAGCATATGTCAATTTTAGATTGACAAATAAATTAATAATGATTTATTGTTGATTTTGATCTTTATTACTTTACTTCTTTCTTCAAGTGTACACTTGAAGTTCAGTCTCCCCCTTTCCACTGGCACTACCACTATCAAAATGATATAAAGGAACTGGAACAAGAAGTGAAATGGAGGAAGACAACTCTTCACATAAACTCTCCCCCCTGAAGAGAAGTCTTACCCGAAGAAAATAAGGGAATAGATTAAAAAAATGTCACATCCCGAGATACAAATTTTCTATGGGTAAGTGGGTGGAAACATTTGTATCCTTTTTTATTGGCACCATAACTTAGAAAAACACATTTAAGTGCTTTCGGGTCTAATTTGGTGCAATTATTTGTTGATAACATGTACATAACAAATGCACTCAAAGGTTTTTGAAAGTAAAGAAAACAAAGGAGTTCCAAGAGAATACTTCGAAGGGAGATTTAAATGAAAAAACCTCGGTGAGCATCCTATTCATAAGGTAAGCAACTATTTGAATGGTGTCAGACCAAAAGGTCTTGGACACATTCATTGTAAACATAATGGTACGAGCAATTTCAAGTAGTGTCTATTCTTCCTTTCAGCTACCCCGTCATGTTCAGGAATACCTAGACATGTAGTCTGGTGAATAATTCTAGACTCATCAAAATATGAGAAAATGAAACTAGAAAGATATTCTCTACCATTATCAGACCTTAGGATACAAGCTTTAGCACCAAATTGTGTACCAATCATGTTATGAAATGATTTAAATGCAGTACACACATCATTTTTGTTGTTTAGTAAGTAAACCCATGTTACTCAAGAATAATCATCTACAAAAGTAAAAAAGTATTGAAACTCAAATAAAGAGGTATTCAAAGGACCCCAAACATCAGAATGAACAATAGAAAATGCTGATAAACTTCTATTATCACTCAACGAATAGACTAAATGACAATGTTTTCCCAACTGGCAAGGTTCACAGTGAAAATTTATAGAAGAATACTAGAATTTAGAAAACATCTTAGTAAAGAAAAAGACGGATGACCAAGATATTGGTGCCACTGGAACAACTCATCTGTAATAGTAGGGGAGATATCTCGTTTTATTGCTAAAGATACAACTAAAGACTGAGGATCTAAGTCCAGAACATAAAAGCCATCTTTCTCATGCTCCATACCAGTAGTCGTCTTTATCTCTGAGTCTTGAAACAAACAATAAGAAGGGCACAAGTAACACTGTAATTGAGACTTTTGGTAAGTTGACTAATGGACAACAAATTTAAGGTAAAATTAGGAACATGGAGGGCAGAAGACAACAATAAGTGGTGGGAGGTATATCACCATAACCAGCTACAGATGAGTAAGAACCATTAGCAACATAAACCTTATCATTTCCAGAACTAACATGATAAGACGTAAAGAGGGAAGACATACCAGTCATGTGATGAGAGGCTAGTGAATCAATGATCCAAGAACTTTGTGATGTGAAAACAGACACCGATAAAGCTGGCGCAGATGTACCTAAGCTTGAAGATGTAAATGATGATGTAAGGGTTGCTGAAGAAATCTCCGGCTAAGAGACGGGCTGGCAAAGGACCTCAATCTCCTCCCAAGATAAACCATATGACTCACTAGATGGTTGTTTAGAACTAATTTCTAACATATTGACTGTTGATTAGGTGCACAATAGGTACTGGATTGGATCAAAGGTGTTGGTACATGAGGGGACACAAGGGAATACGAGGAGACATAGAATTCAGCAACATCGTATCCCACAAATCACACAAACCTTTGCCGAAAGATATGTAATTAAGAGATTTTTTGCAACTTGCTAGGATTCATCACAAATCTTCAACACTGATAAAAAAAATGAAAATCAAGTCCCAAAAATCGAACCCAAAACTATTGACCAGTAGGGATGTTGAACTGTTGTTTTGACGAGATCAAATAGATCTCCCACAAATCACACAAGGTTTGTTTCTACTTCTTCCCCACAAAAAAAAAAATGACAACACCTTTGAAGGAATCAATCCGTAGTCCAAAACATCGAGCCAAAGATGGATCATAACTTGTTTCAAGCATCACTTCCCAAACTGGTTGAAAATTGCAATAACTCCCACAATCCTTAACGGAATTAAATGAGACTTGTCTTTATGGATTCTTCATAAAAAAAATGACCACTAGTTTCAAAGAAATCAAATTGAAACTTCTTTCATCTTCGTAAATATGAGATTTGCATAAATCAAGACTGTTCGAGGTCTCTCCACAACAAACATCAAAAATAATAATACGAAGAGCACCAAAAAAATTGACAAAAATCACCATAAAACTCAGGACATCAAGATCTATCAAAACCCTAACCACACTGGTTAAAACGGGTGTACGATTTGCTGACGTCAGCGTACGGACGTGCTAACGTCAACAGTCATCGGTGGAGTAAGCGACTCCTATTGCAATTCTTGGGTTTAGATTTATTGTTTGATTGTGATTCTTAGGTTTAGAGAGAAAGATAAGCTCCTAAATCCTAGATCTAGGTTAACTCCAGTGAGTTTTGAGGATTTTGACTTTTAATTCATATAGATCTATGCTTGATAAGTGTAAATTATGTGGAAATCACAAAGAAGAGGTTTTAGAGGATTCTTGGAAGAAGAGACTCAAAAGAAAGGAACTCCTACAAGAAGAAGAGTAGATTCAAGAAGAGAAGAGTAATAGTATTTGTATAAAATATGCATGTGTTTTCCCTTTAGGTTCCTAGATTAAATGTTTTTCATGTCATGGGTTAGAGATTTAAAGGCTTTCTATGCATTGGTTTAAGGATTTATGATATGATTTCATGGATTTTAAGTATATTGATGTTTATGTTTTGATTGGGAAATTTATGCTGTAATCTTCATGGATTTTGATGGTTGAGCTTTTGCACAAAGTGATGTCCTATTTTACTCCTAGAAATCTATAGAAGCCTATAGATCTATCATGATCCTTATATGTTTTGTGCTAGAGATCCATGAATTTTAATTGTATAAGAGTTCTTCTTACAAATTATCATTGGTAAATTATAGTTTCCAAGTACAAATGGATTTATACACTTCTATATGGAGCATTGAGATTGTTTTCTATATTTATCCTCTTAAGAGATTTAAAAGTAATCGGCTGATTTCATACTTCTATAGAAAATGAAAAATCCATTTAAGTTAATGGTTCCATATGTGCTCTATGAGGGTCAAGCATCTTGTATTTACATTCCCGGTTTGCCTAAAGTAGAGAATTCCATATTTTCATATCCAAAATACTTTACATGCTAAGAAATGTTTCATTAAATTCATCTCATTGATTTGAAAATGAACTAAATGAATCATGTAATGGAATGAAATGAAATAGTATTTTATAAAATGACAAGCAAAGGTGAAATTATAAGAATGAAGGAATCAAGTTAAGAGATAAACAACTAAAGGCAAGCAATAATGACACATTAACAAATGATATAAGAATAGTAATAAGAAAGTGAAAACATAAGATCCCGCCATTAGGGGTTAAACGATGGCCAAGATTTTGTCATTGGGAATTAAACAATGACAAAGATCCTATCATTGGGGATTATACAATAGCCAAGATCCTGTCATAGGGGGTTAAATAATGACCAAGATCCTACCATTAAGGGTTAAAGGATGACATAAGTAAGAAAATGAGAATGCACAAGCTTGAAAATAAATGAATGTGAAAGAAAAAGAATGAGAACAACTCATACAAAGAAAGAGAAAAATGAAAATAAAATAACAGTTATATATGAAAAAAGTAGGAAAGTGAAAAGAAAAGGTTAATGAAACCTACTTGGATAAAAAAGAAGTGAAATCACTAAGATGTGATAAGAAAAAAAGTTACATAAGCCTTATGAAGAATGTGTAATGACATAAGACTCGATGAAAGAAAGAACACCGTAGATAAGAAAGAAAAATGGAAATTGTGTAAGTTTTATATAAGAGAGAGATTATTGATTTAATTGCATATCCACTTTATGCCTCATACATTCATTTCAGCATTTTAAGTTTCGAAATTATATGTTCTTTTGTCTACCAAAAGCCATGCTCTGCTTGATCCTTTTCCTTGTATGTTTTATACTACTTACGAATCTGTCAAGCTTATCCAAATTGACACCATTTTTTAGATTGAACCACGATGGATGAGACTATACTTGGGACGTATAATGATAGGAAGAAAGACACAAGTTTTTATGCAATTTTGTTACATTTGTAAAGAGGAAGTGTAATCCTATTAATACTTTACTATAGACTTTTGGATATGAGTAGTCTATAGATAAATTGAATGAATGATATCTGATTAATTCCGCTGCATTTATTCATTTGAATGTTAGGTTTACTTTTCTGTTGCACATGGTAAAAATAGAAGTCTATATGGAAATGGATATTATTTAATGGTTATTCCGCTACAAAGTAGTTTATTAACGACACATATATGAATGCATTTTATTCTACTGCGAGGTATTATGGATAAAGAGAATCAAGTTAAGAAAAAGCGAGCGAGAGAGAGAGCTTTGAATTCAATTTAAGGGGTTAAAAATTTATATGGATTGACTTATGGATATGTCAAATGAAAAAAAATAAAATAAATGTAATGACGATAGTATGTCATGGTCCGAATCTGAGGTTCATCTCTAGAAGACACCTTGAATTCGTGGCATGACATAAGTTCCATTAATTGCAAGCAATTGTTTTACCATAAGCTTATGCATCATATAATGGAAGTTTATATAGCAAGGAAATTACTATGAGATCAAGTAGATGATGTCAATTTTCATATGAATGAAATATCATGCATATACCTCAACAACAACAACAAATAGCCTTTGCCCAACTATTTGGTCATGCATATACCTATGAGTTCAAAATGTCATTTCTCCCCCCTTTTTCACATCTTCTC